>NDXB01005654.1:15585-84080 GCA_002631895.1 Agapornis roseicollis | reverse complement strand
ATGTTGAAAGAAAAAAACATGCTAAAAAAAAAAAAAAATACATGAATACATTAAAAAAAAAAAAAAGATAAGGCAATTACGTGAAACACTTATTACAGTGTGAGATAACTAGGGAGGAGAAGAGCAAGAAAAAGGGATGGGCTGTGAGAGGGGGTAAGGGTCACACTACTTACTTCTACAGGGAAGGCAGCTTTACAGGTGGGGAAGGACTGACCAAAAGCATGAAAGAATATGGTGGGATCTCACATCACCTACTTCTCTGACCATCTGAGCACTTAAGTTTTGTCAAAGTCTGCATGAAGAATAGGTGAAGAAAAATCTCAGGATACTGTACTTTACGCAGACCAAGTATATGCTATGAAGAGTTTTAAAGAGTTAGAGACAGGGTGGGGGGAAGTCCTATTTGGAGCTGGTTGATGTGCTTCCCTCCTCAGCACTGCACACTGCAGTGTGCAACCCAGAGCGGAGGTTATCCAGTGCTTTCATGCAATACTGTAATTGTGATTTCAGGATGAAATCAGAGGAGGGAATGGGAGAAAGAAAGAGGAGGATGGCCATAAGCACACTTCTGTCTTGGAGCTCAGAGCAGGTCACATGGGGACATCATGGCAGTAATCTGTACTCTGTCACCAAAGGGAGTCGTGTTTCCAGAGGAAGGAAACGGAGATAGAGCAGCAATGCCAATGTGGGCAGCCCAAGCACTCCCTCAGCCCCTAAACCTGCTGTGAAAACATGATACGGGAAGGTCTGCCCTTCTGTCATCTCTAATCCAAAGCCTTACAAATGGCATGGAAAGGGGAAGGGCAGAGGTAGTCATTACAAGAATCTTCCCAAGAACTTCTGCTCCAGGAGCAGCCCTTCTGCAAGGAACACATCTAAATGCAGGCACTCCATGTTCACAAACAGAAGAGGACGAGCTGCAATAAAGCTATTTCCATCCAAGCTGTTTCCCTGGGGAACTGTATCCTTTTAAAGGCAACAAAATACCATCCCTTCCCACAAGGAGGAGATTCATGCACATTATTCATAAACTGCTTTCTGCAGAAGAATCTGGGAAGGGACTCAGGAACACCGCAGAATAGTTTTTTGGGAAAAATACACTTTTTTGAGTTAAACAGCCACAGAAGATTTTGCAGAGTTGTGTATCCGAGAGTGGGGGCAAGGAAGAAGATGCAGAATGTATAATTTTTGAAGTCTGAATAATGTTTACTCTCAGTATTTTTCCAGTGGCACATGCGGGCCCTGCTGTAGATCCTTGCCCATCACCAGCCCCACAAGCTGCTCCTCCATACAGGCATCTCTCACCAGACTGCCACCAAATCAGTGTGAAGCAGTGAGTTCCATAACAAGGTCTTAGGGGTTTAAGGTCTTCCATCACAAGACCTTAGGGATTTAATCCCAGTTAATTGCCACCAGTTCAGTGAGGTTGCAGGGTACCATAAGCAGCAAGGCATGCCTGTTTAGCCCCTAGAGCATTACTGGTTTTAAAATACAAGATCAGCCTCCTCAGCTGCCACTGAGGGCATAGAGGGAGCAGCAGCAGGCTACCTGAGAAGGTCCAGGTGCTGCCCATGGAAGTGCATCTCACACCACAGACAAGGAAAGCATGAATTACTCCATGAGCAAGCCCCAGAAGAATGAATGCAGTCCACTGCCTAGGTGAGAAGTAAGAATCTCCTGGGCAGCTGCAGAAGATAATCCAGAACAAGACACAACTGCAGTAATCTCTGAACAAAAGACAGACCAATTAAATCTGTTCCCTATCTCAGGGCACTTTGCCCTTCTCCAGAACAAATGCATCTCACATGGCTTTGTGTCTTGGGCCATCTGCTTCCCACTGCATTCAATTTCCATTTTAAGAACTGTGCCATCTGGGCCCATACTGCTATGTCCTCAACTATTGATGACACTGTATTTACTGTATTCTTTTTAACTTCTTCCTTCCCCATCCATTTCCAGCAGATTCCAAAATCAGGCCTGAAGGGCATTCTTCAGGCAACAAATGTGTAAAAGAAGCTGAATGGTCCCTGTGATCCTCTTTGTTCTGATAAAGGCCTCTCACTTGGGCAAATGCAAATCAGTGTGTTCCCAGGCTTTCTGCTGCAGTGGCAAATGCACCCTTGGACTACAGGTATCAACAAACAACTGCAGCAGAAACAAGTATTAGTTCAAGTAGAAAGCTGGCATTGTCTGTGAGATCCTCCATCCCCAGCCATCTGTCCTTAAGGCAGATCTGGCATCACTGAGTGTACTACAGCATACTGATGGAAATTCGGATACGCCTTGTGATAGAGCTGATGTGAAATCACTGGAAGCTCACTCACCCTTAGCCCCGCAGATTTCAGGGTCCCACCCTAGCTTGTTTTCATATACTGGGCACCACCAGCATGACTCACTAGATCACTTATGGGTGAGGCAGGAGCAAGATCCCAGTGACAGCCCTGAATGCCATCTGCCCATCCAGAAAGCACAGGACTATGTGGCAATTCAGCAAGCTCTCCCAATGGCAACAGTCTCCCACCACCTGCTAGAGCACACCTTTGGCATACACCCATCCCCATCAACTCTGATGGTTATCGGATGGAGGCTCTGAGCAGGGAGCACCATAAGCAAGCAAGCCCAGGCTTAAATAGCCTCTCATCACACAGCCCTGACTCAACCAAATTGCCCTTGCTTGCATGGCTGATTCCATAAAAACAAAGCTCACCTGAGCCCTGGTCATTTGCATCTGTGAAGCTAAGCAAGCCCAGTGCATTTAAGACTGCTAAACTCAGAGCTTGGAGTGTCAGTAGCACCAGTGGTACCTCAATGGCACCTACCCTGCAGGAAAACAGCAGAGAGATGTTAGCTGTGCTCTTGTGGCAGGCACTTGCAATACTCAAGAGTAAAGGCTCTATTGGATTGACTACTACCTAGCAATCAAACACTTCCAATTGCTAACTTCTTCATGTCTGTGAATATCCCTCTACTGACTGATGGGCTGTAATGATACTTTCCTGTAATGATATTTTCCTAAAATAACAATGTTGGTAATATTCTGGAGCGCAGCACTTTCTTCTTTATAGACTACACTTCAGATCATTAGGCTGGAAATCATGCAAAACTCCATGAATATTGCTTATGACTGTACGCATCAGGAAAACGAAATCATGGGAGAAAGTCTAGCTCAGATAATCCAGTAACAGAAAGGAAAGTGTGTCTACAAACGGTGGGTGCATTTCAGTAGTTGCTACAAGTCAGTGCAGAAGACATGTATGATAAAAACATTCGCTCTAAGCAAACGTGTGTTCTATTTTATTGGCTTCAATAAAAAGGGTTAATAAGTCAGCAGGGGTTTTCATAATACTTTACAACAGTTGCTTAAGCATTTACATACCAGCAGATGGAAAACACATTTATTTAACATTTGGTCTTTCAATCATGCTGACGTTAATATCTCAGACAACATTAATCCAGGCTACAGCCTCTTGTAATGGCCTCATTCTCTAACTTGTTGCATACTTGTAACTTTACTTACGAGTCAAGAAAACTGCTCAGATGCAAAGAAAATCTAAGGAGAGACCCATGGGGTACTGCAGAGTAACTGTGCATATAATAGAATAACCAGAGGGACATCAGGCTGCTGCAGAGGACCCAGTGCTCCAACACTATTTGTATCTGCCATCAAATGCCCCCCTGTCCTGCAGCCCTGGTGCACTCTACAGAGCAGAGGCAGATGCTCAGGTCTGCTGGTGGTGACATCTCCCTGTCCTGGGAGGCTGAAAGTGAAAGGAGTAAACTGCAAGCAACAACCCTTGATGCAGACATGCTGGCTATTACAGCAGCAGTGCCTTGCTTTAAGGGTGCAAAGACGCCAACAGCAAAAACAATAGTGACTCCCCAGGATGCCACTGCTTTGAGAACCATGTAGAACTCTGAAGGAGGTAAAGCATATAGCAGACTTAAAACACTCAGGGAAATAGTCCAAATGAATCTGTATAAGGTGTAGTGCTCCTGTAAGTAGAAGCATGTTAGAAGTGAGATGGGAAGGCATGAAAACACAATTCTTTAAACAACAGTGAGGGGGGAACATGCAGACAGAAGGAAGAAAACAGCAACAATCAAAGGAAGAAAGCAAAAAGGATTAGGGAAATCTCAAACACCATGTATAGAAAACTATGCATTTGTGTTACAGCAAAGTAAGGAAAAGAACTGTGCAACAGCCTAACTATACTGACCCCTGCAGCCCATCCTACTCAGGAAAACTGGAAAAGCTCAACTTCTGTTAAAACACTTTATGTCCCTGTTAAAAGAGATGACTGACAATGCTTTCTGGATACAGAGTATGAGGTGTGTAGGAAAGTCAAATAAAACAGATGTTTACATTATGGTTAGAAACAAATGCAGTTCTTAACCCTTTATCTTTTTTAATCAGACTCCTATGTTTGTTTTGCTGCTTCCTTGTTTACTACATCAGAATAAACTGTACCGGAATTTTACACTGTTCATACTGAAAAGGCAGTTTCACACTGCCTTTTCAGAACATGTGTTTTGAAAAGAAAGTTTCAGCAGATCTGGTGTTAGTGAAAGGAATGAAAATCCAGCCAGAAGCATTTCCAAACTACCCAGTAAGTTTTAGGCTGGTGTACGCTGTGCTTTTTGTAGCTGACAGGAGGACATTTCTGCAGCTATCACTACAGCAATGTTTGCAGAGCCTCATTAAATAGATTATTTATGCATCAGTCCTAGATAGCACAGAAACTAACAATTACTGGAAGTTTCACCCAGCAGCTAATGGACACGCTAATACTATTTCGAGAAACAGTCACCTCTCTTTTTTTTAATTGTACCATGCAAAGAGAAGTTAAGCTATATCATGCACCAAACCAACTCCAGTCTCCTAACAGTGCCCTACAAAGGGCATTTCCCAGCTTCTGCTGTAGGTTCTTGGATAAGTGCTCCACATGCTCTGCACTTCCACTGTACTCCTTAACCCTGCTGAGTTTACCAGACTGAGCAGTAAGCTCACATGCCACAGCAAACAGTTCTGACTATTCAGTACCCAACTGATAAAATAAAGCAAATTTTTCTGTGAGACCAATTAGTGTATCACGAGCATTAGAGACTTCAGCTACTTTCTGAGCCCAGTCCAAAATCAGTACCGAGTCTCTAAACCAATTTCCAAAATGTCTAAAACTGAACAAATAAGCTTGCAGCTCAGAGACCTCTGTGCAATGAAACTGGAAACAGTGATAAAACTTTAAGTCAGTAGCAAATGAAACTACTGACAAACAGTACCAAAGTCTAAATCACAGTCTTTGCTATTTATTCACCACATGTGAAGTTCACGACTTTAACAAGATAACGCAAAAGCACAGAAATTTGTGATAGATATTTTCATGATAAAGTCATCACTTGCTTTGTAGGTGATCTTGCATACACACTCACTGAAAATATTTACAGCAAATGTACTTCTAAAAAAAACCTCTATAAAAACATAGAATTGCTTGATCCTTTCCTGGAAACAAGTTGTGAATTCAAGCATTCCTCTACAGATTCTATCACAGCAGCAGCAGTCCATATAGGGTTGTATACTGAGAAAAATTACCAAAATGGCACACAGGCATAATCATTTAATAGAGCAAGTACTTACATTCTTGAGTTAACCAAAGCAAACCACTGCTCCTTAGTCACCTCATACTTGAGTGCAGCTGATGTGGTCAATCTTGCCAAAATATTCAAGTAACATAAATGCAGCTTAGTAGTCCGTAACAAGTCTTTCTAGTTCTTTTTCCTGTTGCTGATTGATTCAGAGGGTGCAGAAAACACCACCCCTGAAGTTTGTCTTTCCACTCTTAGGACTCCATGCAATTAAGAAACTTGCTTCAATTCCACCAACGCCCAAATCAGTTCCTGCTCATCCAAGCGCAGGATAACAAATCACAGATCTCTGCAGCCCAATACTCTGTCCATTATGAACTGCTGAGGATTTGGAAACACAGGCATACATAGCTGCATGTTACGACGCCAGCCTCAAGGATCTGCAAAGCCAACAAGTCCTGACAGTCTCTGCAAAATGTTGTCCAATTTAGTTCTGAATTAAATACCTGCAATTCATTATATTCTTTCTACGAATAAGGTAACAAACAGCTTCTACCCTGCAAAAAGCCTTGTTTGCATAACAATCCTGAAGCTAAAACTGCATCTTGCATTAACGCATTTAGCTTCTTTTTGACTTGCACGTCAGCCTACCAAATTTTTCAATAGACAATCCTACTGGGAGAGGGAGGGAGGGGGGAGAAATCAGTAAACCAATCAGTAACAATCCACACATATTTTTTCTTTCCTTGTAAGCAGAGAGAATTGCTCTGCATGACTTAAGTTAAAAACATATTACTAAAGAAAGTAAAGTTCCATGGGGGGGTGTTAGGCAATAAACAGCTACAGTTAAGTCACACAGCAGAGATTTTGAAGTCTGCCTTCTCAAAAGGATAACAAAAGGTTACAAAACGGTATGGTTTCTTTCTTAGAGAATGCATTTCTAATTGTATAACAATGTGTGGAGGAGGAAGAAGAGAAAACATCCTTTTTCAGAGGTCTCAGAATTTAACAACATTGGAAAATTTAACTTTAAATCATCAGCACATAATAGGAACTCCAATGTTTTCATGTAACTTCCACTAGCCTTTAGAAAAGACTTACTCTTTTGCATAAATGACAGATAACGACACTCCGTATTTCTAATTCCTCGCACACAAAATGCTTTGCACTAATTAGAACAATTCTACAGTGAGCAGAGTGAATAATTAAGGATTTGTTTCCATACCAGAATATACTTGCAAAGGAGGTTGGTGCTAAAATCCACCAGACAAGCCAACTCTCAGTATATACATGTCATGATTTAGGAAGCAGCATTTGAACATGACTGCATGCAAATTGCTGGGGAGGCATGGGGGGTGTTGCGGGGGAGTGGAAAGCTGAAATTTCTGTTTACATGGGCAACAAAAAAGATATTTAATGTTGCTTCCCAGGATATTCAAAGTGCTCCCAGCCACCCCAACCTTAACTGATAAATCCATTTCCCATCATACCTACATTAGGACGCCTCAAAAGAACACCCACAAGCTTCTGCTACACACTTGAAGTTTTCCATATAATCCCACTGTAGCAGCCTCAGCTTCAGTGGGCTAAAGTTATGTTTGTGCAGTGATGAGGAGGACAGGAAAATATTGACACAACCAAAGGAGGAGCGCTGCCGCTGTGCTGTTATCAATCATTCTGCAATCTCTGCCCCCTCCTGACCCATCAGCCCTATTCAGCAACCTTTGAACATGCCTAGCAATCTATTTCAGAGAGTTATCACCCAAACAAAATAGACATCTCATCAGAAGCTTCTTAAAAAAATGGTAACGCTAAGTGAACTGAACACCCCCTCTTGATGTTTCTTGAGAAACGCTTCTATGTTTTGTTAAAGAGCAACATCAGCCTGGCCAGTAAAGATGGCCAGGAGGGGCTGCAGATTCGATGTGCAAGAGCTGGTTAACTTCACCAGTTAATCACAGACACAGGATAACAACCACGTGACTTCTGAAGCAAACCCCTAGGCCTCTCAGAGCCTGGTGTAAGGCAGCATAGGTCCTTGAACAACTAAGTTCATGCTCATGCTGAACAACTGAGTGCCAACCCTTACATCTTTGCAGACAACTTTCCACACTTTTAAGTATTTAACAGATTATCGGGGGTGGAGAAGGGGGAGCAGACAGGCTCTGCTCTACCAGGAAATCAGTTTTCAGGATTTAATCTTCACTGGTGCTACTTTCCTTTGCTGCTGCTTTCACAGTTTAAGAACGAAGCTTTTTAAAATAATTTAAAATCCAAAAGAGGGAAAAGTGTTCCCAACCAGTTACCTGTAGCACCGCCGTTAGTATTTGCTGGGTAGGCCATGTTTGCTCAGTGACACATCCAGAGCTAGGCTGTTAGGTATCATGCAAATGCCATGCATCAAGTCCAACCTCACATGCAACCTGGAACAGACAAGAAAAAGTCAGTTAAAACCATTTAGTTTTAAGAAGTTAGGTACATTAAGCAGTAGACATTTCTGAGTGTTTCAAGTCTCATCTTCAGTGCAAGCCTCACCACAGCAGTAACTCATATTCCTCTTAATAAGTGGTGCAGCTATCACAAAACCCAAGGCTGTCCTGGTGTCTGAAGGTGAATTGTGGCCCTCTGACAAACTCCAAGGAGGACCGCTGCCCAAGATCTGTCCTCAGGGAGGACGTAGCCAGATGAATTTGCAACTGGCCTTGGGATTTGTTGTTTTTTTTTGCCTGTCTGCAGAATTTCCACAGTTTGTCCCCAGCCTCCCTTGTACCAGGGCAGCTTCCTGGCTGCTGGCACGTATGTGAAATTTTAGGCTACCCAACAGTTTACACAGGCAGGGTTAGAGGATTTTAGGTGAAGAACACCTATAGAAGAGCTGTACCAGAGAGCAAGGGACGTGTTCCAATTTCCAAGCTCAGATGTCCCCCAAGAAGGTGAAGGCAGAAAGACCCCACTGCAGACACAGCCAAAACAACCATGTGCATCCCCACTGTTCAGAAGACCTGTCCCCTGCAGGTCCCTGCGACAACAGGCTTTCAGGATGTAAGGTTTTCTTTCAACCCACATGTGGCAGACTCAATGGAGAAGCAGTGGTTGCCTGAAGCTCAAGCTGCAGGTACTGAAAAAAGGTGCCGTTTTCCTGGGCAGGTGGCTGCCCAGCAGAAGCCAAGTGAGAGGCAGAAGCAAAACCAGCAGCAGTTTTGCGGCTAGTTGGCTGCTGCCTGGCTCTCAAAGCCAGCCTTGCTGGCCCTGCAACCAGGCTCCTGTTCTGCCAACCACGGGGGCAACCTGATCGCAACTCTCATCCTCAGAGCAACAGATTTGACTCGTCTGGAGCTGCAGAGATGCCTCCTCTTGGCTCTGCTTCAAGTTTTCTACAATCCAAACAGCATTTCATTTTGTTGACTCAAATAGGTGGAGCTTAGGTGCATGAAGAACACCCTGGTGCACCGACTCTAGTCGACTCAGGCTGACAGCTCCTCAACAAAGCAGTCACATTTTTCCAATTACATTTGATTTGGCTCTGACAGGATGTGCGTGGAGGTATTTAAAGCTAAGCAGATTAGCAAAGAAAAAGAAAATCCAGAAATGAACTGGTATAAGCACCATATGAATCTGAGTCAAAGGTATACCAACTGACAGAGAAGCTGGCTGTCTCTTAAAAGTGACAGGGCTCCGTCACACAGTCTTTGATTTCCCCTTCAACGAACATATGCACAAATTGCTTCATTTTTAGTACAATCCTGACATCAATTTTCCAAGAATGCAAAAAGACCTCCATTGCAATTCCTCCTCCCCAGGCTCCGCCATACACATAAAGATGTACAAGCAGAAGGCTACCAATGACAAAATAAAGCAGGCATCCAACACAGACCATGACGGAGGGAGGTCCATCACAAGATTCCAGGCATAACAATAATTATCAGATTTCTGAAACAATGAAGCTTGGCAAAATGCAAAACAGAAGAACATGTTGCTGTCTGAGTTTGCAGTCAGGACTGAAGTTTGAGGTCTGTCAGCTTTTAGTAAAGCATTAACCACTTTGTTTCAAAGAGAGAAATTTTAAAGCATTACTCCCATCTCTGCCATTGCTATCACAATGTATAAAGTTATGCTTCAAGAAAGGCAGTTTCTACTGAGTCACAGCAAATGCTTTCTTAAAAATTATGTGTCTCCTTGTTAAGTTTCTCAGGACAGCTACTTTCTCAAGGCAGGCTGCACTTAGCTGGATGTCAGTCTCTACCAGCAGTGCCCCATAGAGTAAGCAGGGATGAATTCATTCACCTGCTTCTAATTGGTTCAGTACTGCTCTCTGCTTCTCACTAGTCCTGTAACAGGCGTGCTGTCCTGCTTTCACTATAATACATCTGTTTTACACTGCTGCAGTGTAAGCCTTGCACCACAGTAAACTTAACCAGTGAGCACACTGTCTTACTGCAGCCTTGCTTTATCAGACTACCCATGTTCTGCCCATCTGTAGCTTCCTATCCCACTAGAAGCAAAGCAAGCCCAGGGCAGGCTGCTTAGGAAATCTGACACAAAATTTGCATCCACACTGACGGCCCAAATCCTTCAGGGTCTTGCCTTGGTGCTTGTTGACCACCAGCTGCACTGCAGCTAGTGCCTGTACAAAGGGAGATGTGAGAACGTGCACCAAGGGATGGGTACAGGCAGACAGGTGGGAGGGGGCACTTTGGGGCACACACCTCTTTAGGTGCAAAGCAGCCCCAAATGAGAGTGGGTCAGCCATTGAACCCCAACTTAACATGTTGCAGCATGCCTGGAAACTCATCATGGATTTAATACCTGTTAAGATTCATCCTAGCGATTTTGAAAGCGACAGCCACCATCATGGACATACATGAGGAGAGGTTCTCCATAACAGGAAGCAAATGCAGTTGAGGTAAGAATTGACATAAAATTAATAAAGGCACTGCTGAAAGCCAAGAAAGGGCCTCAGGTCTACATTTTGCTGTGCCTTAAAGAGATGCAGCTGGCCTGCTACAAACTCCCCTCTGGGTATGCTTCTATTGGTTTCAAAGCTGTGCGGGCTAAAGTACCTCCATTAAGAAACAAACTCAACTTCAGTTAAACCAGTGATGCCTCTAAGCTTAAGTTAATAAAATATTTCAGGAAGCAAATTTAGTTCTACACACAGAAATAAAGAAAAAAAAGGATAAAACCATAGGGTCTAACAATTTTCTAGCTAAAATATGTGGAAGAATTGGGGTTTTTTGGGGGGTGGGTTGGTTTTTTTTGATGAAATGTAACTGCAGCTGACAACCTGCCAATTTAACAGCTGTTAAAGTATGTAAAAAATCTGATCTAGCTCAGCAGACCCATGGAGGAAGGGGATTCATACTGCTTTGAGCCCCAGTATGCTGAGAATTGAATTTCTGAAGCTGCACCCACATGTACATGGACCATTTTTAGAAAGGCAGTGCATGTGATTCCCCAGCCACACACACCCCAGTAGTTGCACTTTGACAGAAGTGTCTTGTGTGGGCCAGGTGCAGGACAGCAGTGAAGGCCAGCTGGAATACACAGGAGGAAAACTACAGCTCTACAGGAAAGGATGTTCTCCAGCACAGACATCTCACAAAAGAAAATCAGCAGAGGAGATTATATATTCCATTCCCAACTCTTCAACTTTCTGCCCATGTGTTTTTACATGCTCACGCCATGCCTGCTTGTGAATACTGTGATTTACAGGCCCTAGGGCAAATGCAAAACAAGCAGGGACTAGCTATATGAAGTGTTATTGCTCACTGAAGCAGATGTTTAAAGTGTTTTGAATTAGATATTCAAACTCTCTTCTGCCCTAAGGTTCAATAGCAGAAACCTTAAACACCCATGATCTGCAGTTTCTATAAACTATCACAACATTGCAGCTTTTACAGGTTTTTCCAGAATGGTGATTCTTTAAGCAGAACATAAAGCATATGTCCTAACACTGTCCTAATCAGAAGGGACAAGAACCTTGCTCCTCGTTTGTGCTGCATCTTGTCAAGTCACCTACACCTATGCTACTGTTTCTGCACCAGAAATATCTGAATATATATATATCAGTTCTGGCATCCACACAGCAGAGCTGCAGACTCAAGAGGCACAGACCTTGCTGAGAACCCAGTCTCCCATTTTAGTCTGATGTTTGAGAGAAAGACTTAAGGCAGTAAACAGTTGAGGTTCAATCTAAGAGCAGCTGTGGAATGGCATGATGGCAACACAGTAATTAGAAGAGAAAGATAACTTAGCTCTTAACCCAGCAAAGCAGTCACGAAAGTCCTCTTGTCCAAGGACCACAGTCACATGTGGGAAACAGTGATGCATACACACGTGTTTGTGGGAGTCAAGAAGACAGGCCTTGGCTTCCTGGGCAACAGGGCTTTAGGCTAAGTAGGTATGCATATTACTTTCTTTTTTTTTCATGGCATGCAGACTGTTAGGAGTAAATGGTCATGTCAACCATTCAACACAAGCTGCAGATCTGCAGATATCTTGAACCACATGTCTGAGACACTAAGATGCTGTTGCTTAAGTTCTGGACTAAAAGTGGGAGCACTGTAGGCAGGGATGTGCAGGATTCAGACAGTAGTTCCCCACTGTTCAGATAGATGCAGTCAAGGGATGGTCCCAGGAGGAAAACCTGCAATTCTGTCCAACAAGTGCAAAGCAGTGATTAAGTAGACCTGGGGTAGAGCGGTTTGACAGAGCAAGTTGACCCGCAAGATTAAGAACTCGGGGAAGAACTGGTACTGCTCCATTCCTGTTAGACATCAGTGCAACAAGACTTCTGCCTGACACTTCCCTCTCACATGTGGGTAGAACTCGCTCAGTTTCATTCTGTAAGATACCGATAACATTTGCACACAAGAGCAGAGATACATGCAAAGCCCATCTAAACACACGGATGATAATTTCTCTAGCTGCAAGAAGAAACTGGCACTGGAAATCCCTCCTCCTGCTCAGCCAGAGGGGCAAGCACTTTCCAGACTTGTACAGCTCTACTGGAAACAGGAATGTCTACAACATAATTCGTACCCTCAACCAAATAAGCCAGGTGCAATTTAAATGAAGCAAGGGCTGAAGCCAGCAACAGTAAAAGAGAAAGTATGTGGGGAGTTGCTCTGTGGTTGGTATCTACCCTGGGAGAATGTCTGTGTATCTCACTGTTATTTGCTTTCCAATCTCACCCCCTACTGTGGTTGTGTTCTTCTTATCTGTATGTTTATCAATACAGGTGGCCAATAAACTGAGAGGCAAAGTTGGTAAGAGATATTTTTTTATTTTATTATTTTTTTTTTAATAATTAAAGCTAAGACCCAAGCAAGAATGCTGGCATAGAAGGATATTTTTTTCCAGGTCAGACACACAGCAGTGAACTTTGGTGTAAGGGTAAACCGTGAACGATTTTAAATTTCACTTAATTATTTAACGGTGTAACAATTCACCCATTTACATACCTTCTAGAGTGAATGTCTTTTCAATGTTGCATCCACATCACAAGCAGAAATTCACAAGTTCAGTTGCTGCTTAAGTCTTAGTAACAGAACAAGATCAATTGCTAGCACAGGCTGTTAGCCTAGGCCACCCTCAAATGCAAAAGTAAAAACTCCTTGGGATCAGGGTTTCCAGCAACCACTCTCAGGCAGCAGCCTGTTGTGATTCAGCCTCTACCATCATCAGAGATGATCCAGAGGCTATTCTCACTGTATGCAATATGACAGGCAATTTGTTTTGGAATATAAGGAGGCAACCAAGAAAAGCCACCTCTCACTATGGTATGTTCTTTTCTGCAGGACCTGCAGTATGATGGGAGCAAAAGAAGCCTTGTAAATCCTTTCAACAGGCGAGTTAATTAACAAAATATGGCTGTGGTCAGCATGATTTTACGTGCCTGCCTTCCTCGCTCCCTTCACTTACAACACTGGCCTGTAAGAAGTCTCTCTTTACAGCAGAGCTCCAGGCAAACGCTGAGCTAAGCTCTGTTAAGAGAGTGATGGCTCAGAAATTCTGGGACCTGAGTCAGCAAGCTGAAGGAAGAAAAGTCAGAGTGCTCTCAGCCAGGGCTCAGGCTTCGCTTCTGCCACAAACCCACAAACAATCAGATCGGACTGAGCTTTGTTGCTTTTGAACCACAAACTCCCCAATACCGCAATGCCAGGCTCTAATTCTCAAGTTCTGTTGGAGTTAACCATTAGTCACTTTCATGGGGATGTCCTAAGCTGTCTTGCCCCCCATCTTAAGCAGACTTGCATTAGCTGTCTGCCTGCCTTGTTATTTCTGCAAGCAGAGAATAAATGTACAATCTTCAATAACAGAAGAGTCTGAGGGCTTTTCTTCTGCATACTTGAAAATGGTCTCCTTATCTCTTGAGCTAAGCTTATACAAAAGCTTCTAGTCCCTCTCCCAAGCCACCTACCTACTGCTGGGGTTTACTGGGCAGCTCTTGGTACAGATTATGTCTCAGAAAATGAGCATACGTGAAAATCTTTCAAAGGCATTGAATCCTTCTGGCTACCCTAAATAACCCATCAATTTTCTGGATTTTCCCCATTAGTGCTTGGCCAAGTTTGTTATTGATGACAGCAACGCTCTACCATCAGCTGTTGGATTTGGTTTCTCTTCATTCAGAGCTATCCCAAGGGGGTCTGGAGGACTCAGAAAAGAAATCAGCTCTTCTACACCAGCCATGCATTGAGTTGCTGGAACCAAGCAACAGAGGAAGGAGTTCAAAATACTACCCAGCAGATACAAACCAGCATCCAGTGGAGCCAGGTAAGTGGCCAATCTAGACTACCTTGTTTTCAATAGTGGAAACAAGAGATACTATTTAAGGATAGTACACATGCCTGATGATGAGTCCATGCTTCCACGCACTTACAGCACCAACAATAATTGGATTGGAAATATCTTAAGGTATATCCTTAAGGTATATGGTATATAACCATGCCAAGTGCAATGTCCTACACCTGGGTCGGAGCAATCCCAGGCACAGCTACAGGTTGCGCAGAGAAGAGATTCAGAGCAGCCCTGCAGAGAAGGACTTGGGGGTGGTGGTCAATGAGAAAATGAACATGAGCCGGCTGCAGTGTGCGCTTGCAGCCCAGAAAGCAACCGTATCCTGGGCTGCATCACGCATCCTGAGCGTGACCAGCAGGTCAAAGGAGGTGATCCTGCCCCTCTACTCTGCTCTCGTGAGACCTCACCTGGAGCATTGTGTGCAGTTCTGGTGTCCTCACCATAAAAAGGACACGGAACAAGTCCAGAGGAGGGCCATGAGGATGATCAGGGGATCTCCCATATGAAGACAGGCTGAGAGAGTTGGGGCTGTTCAGCATGGAGACCTCATAGCAGCCTTCCAGTATCTGAAGGGGGCCTATAGGGATGCTGAGGAGGGACTCTTCATTAGGGACTGTAGTGACCGGACAAGGGGTAACAGGTTCAAATTTAAACAGGGGAAGTTTAGACTGGATATAAGGAGGAAATTCTTTCCTGCTAGGGTGGTGAGGCACTGGAATGGGTTGCCCAAGGAAGTTGTGAATGCTCCATCCTGGCAGTGTTCAAGGCCAGGCTGGACAGAGCCATGGATGGCATGGTTTAGTGTGAGGTGTCCCTGCTTATGGCAGGGGGTTTGGAACTTGATGATCTTAAGGTCCTTTCCAACCCTAACTGCTCTGATTCTATGATGCTTACTGTGCCATTTTAATATCCACGAGTCCCCTGTGAATTTGACAGGCCCCTTTTTGACCCTGCTGATGCTGTCTGCCTCTGCTGCCTTTTGGGATAGGAAGTCCAGGCCTATCAATACCCACTGCATACTTTTTTTCAGGTTTTAAACTTAAGTACTACAAATCTTACTAAGTGCCACTAAATTCATGCATTGTAGGGCTTGGTAAACATCACTGCAGATTCAGCTTATCCACACCCCTCATGATCTTATAGAACTCAATCTTGTCCCCCAGCTCTTCAGCAATTCCATCCCCAGATCATTTTTCTTGCCCTGTTTGTATCCTTTCATGTACTGTGAGCTTGACCATGCAGAAGACCATTGTCATGAACAGCGTCTTAACTAAAAAAATGTCTGCAAGAATAATCTTACAAAATGGGAAAATAAATGCAACACTTTTCTTAACATAACTGAGCTTGGCTCTAACAACCAGCTAATACATGAGAAGGAAACCCTCAGTTTTGGTAATTTTTGTCAAGCAAGCAAAGAATTAAAACAGAACAGAACTTACGTGCAGCACACACAGGTTTCCCTATTATAGGCCAGAGGCTCAACACAGCCTTCCCAAGTATCCAAATGCACACTGGGTCAGCCTAATGGACTTGAGGTAACCACACTTGTTTTCTGAGATCCAGCAGACCCACTGTCAGCCAGGAGCAGCAGCTCTTGCTTATCTTCTTACTATCAGGATCAGCGTTCACTGGTAAAAGTACGTCTTTGTATGCCACACCATAGGTGGCATGCTTGACACTTCGACACCCCAGAGGATAGAACTGGACTAAAATCTTTCTTTGTCCAGTGTGTTGATTGGTGCCCTCTGTCTAATGTGCCAGAGAAATGATCTTTGCTCATATACTGTGAGCCTGAGCACACAGAGGTATGTTCAGATGACACCCATCCCACAGTGCTGCAAGACCCCTGCAAACATTGTCAGACCACCCATCTCTTCTGCAAACCTGACAAGANTGGTAAAAGTACGTCTTTGTATGCCACACCATAGGTGGCATGCTTGACACTTCGACACCCCAGAGGATAGAACTGGACTAAAATCTTTCTTTGTCCAGTGTGTTGATTGGTGCCCTCTGTCTAATGTGCCAGAGAAATGATCTTTGCTCATATACTGTGAGCCTGAGCACACAGAGGTATGTTCAGATGACACCCATCCCACAGTGCTGCAAGACCCCTGCAAACATTGTCAGACCACCCATCTCTTCTGCAAATCATTCCTGACAACATCACTGTCATCACGTTACATTACAGAAGAAAAAAAATCCCAAAACATAACCCCAGCAATGTCAGGAGGCTGCACAGTGTTGTAACTCAGAAACTAATTTCTGTTTATATTAGAGAAAAAACATCAACTAGAAAAAGAAACACAAGGGTAAAAAAAACCTTTTTTTATGTACCCAAAATTCCTAATGGGTGATGTAGAAGACACTCCCTTTGTTTTGTGCCAGTGAATAAATGAGTCACATGAAAGTACATGAATTCGGGCCAGGATGATATTGCTATGTGTTGTAATGCTTGCTGTGACAGGGAGCCCAAAGGATGCAACTGGGCTATCCACATTTTTCTTGTGGAGAGGCGGGAGGGCTGAGACTTCCTTGGCTTGAAGTAGTTCAGTCTGATCATTCCCCAAGAGGGAAATGAAACAAGCAGCATTTTCACCTGCCATGACAAAGACCCAAATTCAACACCAATAACAAATGGAGAGGCTTCCAAAACAGTTGTCAATTTAGGAGAGGATTGAACGCTTACTGGGGATGCATGCATGCCAGCTGCAGTATACCTGTGGCCTCCCAGTGCTGACAACCCCAAAGCTGCTGTGCCTGGCACAAGAGGCAGTTCCACTTTCTCCTCTACAGCGTATACCTAAATTATCCATCACATCTGTTCACCCAGTGGGACAGGATGAAACACAGAATCCTTCTCACTCTCTTTTAAACATTAAAAGTTGAGTAACAGTTGTGAAAACACATCTGCACTTCCCAGTACTTTAAAATGAATTCATTTACTTAAAGTGAATTTAAAGGTAGATAAACTTGAAGGTTGAGATGAATAAACCAATCAAGGAATTTTGTAAGACAACTTATGAAATGCACTATGATATCATTTAGACTTTGCATCTAAAAAAAGCTGCAAGGATTTTAGGGTACAAACTTTGGTGAACAGAGAAATCTAACTCTTCTACAAAGCACCCAAGTATTTAGTTATTGATGAGACTTTAAGAAACAGTGGCACAAGCACGAAACATACAGCCAAATCTCAGTCTGTCTTCTGATTTTAGGTCTGAGGTACTATACATAGTCAGAGGAACCGTAAATCTGTTATGACAAAGGGGAGCATGCATTGCAGCCGTGATGCTGTGGGACAGTTGGGAAGTTCAAATACTTGTCAAGCAGGATTTCCCCATGTAGCTATTCCATGGTGGTGGAATACAGCAGCCAAAGGAGTATTTTTACAAGACAGCTCCAGCAATATATCAGCTTTGTCCCCATCTAGCCCTAAATGCTGTGTCCTGCCCCAAATCAATACCCAAATACTGGTAGCTCTTTTCCTTTTTTAACTACTAATATGGGTACTGTGGATTCCAGTATCAACCAGTCCTTCCCACACAGAAACACAGAAATTATAGGGTTTTTCCACAGTGCAAATGGAAAATTGTAGGTGCAAGGAGACAACAGAACAAGGGCCAACATCACACTTTTCCTGTATTACAAACTTAAAACCGGATTGTAAAATCCTACTTTCCATGTGACTCTAAAGCCCACACTGCCAAAATCCATAACTACTAAGTGCCAGAATGGATCTACAGCCTTAATATTCACATGGGCCCATTTCTCTCAATTGCTGGAGGCCCTTCGGAAATGTGACCTCATCCCCTGCAACTTTTCCACTGTACTGAGACCACAAGTGGAGAGCTTCATCTTGGCCTGTGAACACACTCAAGACATCCTTCAGTCTGCTTTCCCCTTCTATTTCATCACAAGTGTCTCCCAGGAACAGCCAGCATGTGCGCATGATTTTTCTTGCCTCCTCCCCTGACCACAGACCATCTCTCTGAGCCTTTCTGCTTTCATTCCAGAGGTGAGCAGGTTTCTCTGCTCCCTCCTTCAAAGCCACTGCCTCTAAACCACAGCCTGTGGATTGCAAACCTGCACACTGTCATGGCAGAGTTGCGGGATTTCATGGCAGCAGGAACCCACCAACCACCCCACCACATGCAAAACTGCATGCAGAGTCACCAAACCCAACAAACATTTTGACCTGGAACTGTCATGAACCAACTGAAGACTATCTAGCAGCACCTGCAGTGGAGCACGGTGGGGCCAGGTTCGCTGGGTGTCCCCAAACTCTTCCTGCTCAACAGCTCATGGAGAAAGACTTGTCAGCTTTCTGCAAGTGTCATACTGCCTCTGCCTTGTGTGCAGCCAAAAACATATTGCTGCATGTGGCCACCTGCAGGGAACTCACCCACCCAAAGGAGGGGACCACAAGTCAGGGCAATGCACTTGTCCCATACAGCAGGTTTTCCTCTCTTCTGGCTAGTCAAACCAACATTAAAACAACCTGTTCCTAATGCTCAGGGACTCTGCCATTTTTAATCCAAGTAATTTAAGTAAGCATATAGTTCACAAAAGCTGTCTTCCTCATTCTCAGGGAGAGGATGAGCCAACACTCGTATTTGGTATTCTTGCCCCTCTTCTTTTCCAAAACCTGTACAGTGGCAAGTTCTGAGAATGCCACTGCACACAGAAATGTGCTGATTGACTAATTGCACAAAGACTTTTCACATGAGAGAGCCAGGCAGCTGAGAGAATTGGGCTTGTTAGCCTGGAGAAGAGAAAGCTCAGGGGAGACCTTATAGAAGCCTTCTAGTACATAAAGGGGGCCTAGAAGGAAGCTGGAGAGGGACATTTGCAAGGACATGTAATAACAGGACAAGAGAGAATGGCTATAAGCTGAAAGAGGGGAGATCTAAGTTATATCCTATGAAAAAAATTCTTCACTGAGAGGATGGTGAGGCACTGGCACAGGTTGCCCAGAGAAGCTGTGGCTCCCCCATCCCTGGCAGTGTTCAAGGCTAGGTTGGACAGGGCTTGGAGCAACCTGCTCTAGTGGAAGGTGTCCCTGCCCATGGCACGAGGTTGGAACTGGATGAGCTTTAAGGTCCCTTCCAATCCAAACCATCCTGTTATTCTATGAATTATGCCTCTCACCTACAAATTCTTATCTAAAACCTTGCATCGGGTTGCTGTCATGAGGCACACACACTGATCTGCCAAGGGTGCCTGGAAGGAGAGGTGCTCACAAGCAAATGGGTGTCCAGCTGTTGGAACACATGTAGTCCTACTGCCATGTGCAGCATCAAGGCTCACGGCACTGACACTCATTTTGCACCAGTCAGTCACATCTCAATAAATTCGGCTTCCATTAAAATTGTCTATCAGCCAAAACTACATCTTGGTGCTCACACTAGCAGACATGCTCCATGAACAAGGGACCATCTATATCTTATAGCACACATCAAGCTAGGATTAAGTTTTTTATTCCTCAAAATGTCATACGTATCTGAAAGTTACCTTCCTATAAAACTGAGACAGTGGATCAAGTCCAGCATAAAGTGCAAAAACTACCTTTCTATGGAGATCCATAAATGTTACCTTAAGATAGTTTTGGTCGATTTATTATTGGATAGCAGCACATTCATAAAGAAACAGCAAAACAGGATGTATCTTTATCAGTCACCACATGAGCACACAGACATAAATAGACGGCATTGCATCTTTCACCACTAGCCAAAATCTGGGAAAAAAGCAATACAAGAACTTAAATCTTCTGAAAAGGAACACAGCAGGACTGTCAATGAAACAATGCATCTTCAATGGGATTCATGTGTTTCTTCACAGAAAACCACTCCTAGACAGGGAATTATGTGGCATATATAAAACTGAAACTAAATCAGATGTTCTTAGGAACAGAGGAATGGCTGTCATATTCCCTCGCATTATCTGGAGAGCAAAATAAACTACTGCACAGTTGCCAATGCCTGCCTACCAGGCCCTAGCAGAGGGGCCCTTTCTTTATTAAGATTATTCCCATTCTCCAGGAAGCTAAGCTGTATTTTGAGCTCTTCCCAGCTGCAGTGCCCATGGATTTGTGATAAACAGCCAGCCACAGTGAACAAACCAATGCAGAGCTAAAATCAGATCCATCTGTCTTCTTGGAAAAACTGCAAAATGGGAAATACAAAATTTATTTATACTGTTCCCTCTTTCCTCTCACCCCGTGCATGATCAAGAACAGAGCAGCTGAATTTGGTCTGCCCCAGTCAGATTAGAATAAAAGGTTTTAAAAATTTACGTTCTGTTTTTCTGAGTCACAGCAGAAATTAAAGGTGCCTTCTGCAGCCTGTGTAATTTCCCTATAAAGCCTAAAAATAACCTTTTTCAGCAATACAGATAAACTTTCACCAATTTTCATTACAAATTTGAGAAATATTTTTATAGAAGGGTGCTACAGGAGTTTTCTCCCTGCGGAAGCTCTTTCTCCCCTGCCTTACTTGTTCAGGAACTGCTTATTTCCATATTTCTGTTACCAAGGACGCATGCACCTTACTCAAGGCTAACCAGCCCTAATTTTCACCTACTCCCAATTCCCCACAGCAGCAGGTCCAGTGCCTAAAAGCAAACAATGGGAACTGTTACACTTCTACACTTCCATTGAGACACAAGAGAATAAACAGCCAAAACCGTTACAAGGCAGCATGGCATGTTAGGATTAAAGACCTTTGCAAATGTTTTTCCTCCTCCTCTCTTTACTTTCTTAATTTTCTAAAGCTATGTAATCACCATGTGAGGAAATACTAAGTTTTACTGTTTGCTCCTTTCCACTGCACTGGAATGACTTTTTCTTTTTTACTTCTCACCATACAATAGCAAAAGCAAGCACAGGGGTTACAATTGAATTCTGTTGACACATTTATTTCTAATTATTAACCTATGTTTTGCCCTTTGTTTCTCACAATGTATTTCCAGTAGCAAAACCTCACCAGGAAAACAAACGAAAAGAAGGCAGCATGATGATGTTAGTCAGCAGTGAAGTTTCAAAAGCAGAAAATGTATAAAGTAGGCAAAGGATTCCTTAAATAAACTTCTCATTTTCCATTGTCTGTTTCTAACTGCCATTACATATCTATACATACATACTTTCATGAGATTGGGTATACACCATGTTGTGCCATTAACCAATGCAGTATATAAAAGACTAGGAAAGCAGACTGCACAGTATTTATAAATATTCTGCACTTCCCTACTCCAAAAAGCAGTTCTATTTTCAGGAAAGAAGGCTGCCACCAAGGTGGAAGCTCCCTGCAATCGTGTAAGCTAGGGAAACACCCTGTTGAGAAAAACATGATCTGATTTTCAAAGATTACAAAAGTACAGAGTACAAAAACTGCTAGAGATTACCTCTACCAGTACAGAATTACCAGTACAAGATACTGGCTTGTAAACAGGGTAACAACTTTTCCAACACAGTGAAAGGATATCTGCCTCACAAGAATAATGTGAAGAGAGAAGAAATACCAAGCAAGCAATGTGGAGACAAAGTCTGCAGAAGAGAAACCTTAAAAACTGAAATGTTGAACACTGTGTGCAGATTACTATTTTAAAGCTCTGATATAAGCAGTAGACAATATTTATGTTTGTAACTGGATATTACAATTCAGGTGCTTATTTTTGCTACATATTAATAATTCTACAGCACATTTAGAATTGGAAAAAAATACAAAAAAGATTAAGGTTATCCTCAGTTATCTGAGGACATGAACAGATTTTGGTATGTTTCTTACCTGCTGCCACCACACTGAACGCTGACTGCTATGAAAATAGGACATTACCAAGAAAGGGAAAAGACTATCTAGGCCAGTTCTTAAACGGTGAAAGCCAGCATTAGTTCCCTTCTAAGTATAGCTAAAATTCATCATATGATAGCTCAGGCACATGAGCCAGTAAGGACACATAGACAAGCACTATTTTCATCAGCAACTGTCCAGAAAGTTAGGTGCTTCAAAGGCCAATTTTAAGAAAGGTAAAAGCCTTAAATAACAAAATTCCTATGAAAACGTCTTCAGTTTACATTGTCTCCATTCCCACCAAAATTAGGAATGCAGATGGTAAACATGGACAGATCTGAACTGTTGGTCAAGCCTTACCAGGCATCATGCATTTCTCAAGTTAATGAGCCAAGTCACACCATGTTTTTCATACAAACTATGCTCATGGCAGAGCATAGAACTGGATGACTGCAAACTTTATCCATAACTGAAGTCCTATAGCTGCAGCATAAACCCTCACAACTATGCATTCATCTCTCTGTTCAACTCTCAGCTCTCGGCCAGCTTTAAGAGTATTTGTTTCTTGGTGCATAAATCACACAGCCACATAAATCTAAAGCCAGTTGCTTTAGAATAACTAGGTAGCTGTGATTACTACTGAAGTCTGTAGTGGATGGCTTTAAGAAACAGGTAGGGGCCTTAACATGCTTGAGAGTATCAAAGCAAGTCACCAGCTACTACCTTATATTGCATCTCAGGTACCATAATACATTCTTGAGTAAGTGTGATAGGAAAGGGAAAGGTTCGCTTAGGAGTGAACAGTGGCAGCTACAAAAAAGTAGGACACAGATCTTCAGAGCTATTCAGCACTTCATCTGCCTTAGGGAGTTCATGCAGGACTTGCAGAAGCAGCAGAGGACTTTCAAAGTGTACTCAGAGAACTGCTGATAATTACAGCAGGGAATTCCTAAGACAGAGGAGATGGGAATATCCCTCTCTGTGATGTATCCTGCTTCCCGTGCAGGGAAAGGTATAGCAAAAAAGCAGTCAAAACAGATTTCTTAGCACCAGAGTTAATAGCAACATTTCTTGTTCCATAACTACTTTCTCTCAAGTAGGAGGTGGCCTTTCACACAAGAGTTATAAAGATGTGTCAGCATTTTCAAGGTGCCCTCAACCATCACCTCTCCATGGCTTAGTGACACCCTTGAACACGGCTCTTCATGGCATTGACCTCTCCCTGCTGAGAGCTCAAGGCAGCTGCAGCTGTCCTTGTTGCAGGATAGGCACATAAACCCTCACGCCGTATGTGTGGTAGCCTACAGTGCTCTGATGTTGCGCACTTAGGATAGTGTATTTTGGAGCTGGCCAGTTTTTCTCTCATACTAATAAAGGCAGCTGTGAATGGGAACACCACTATCACCTCCCCTCGTGAGGCACTTGGTATGCAGCTGCTGTGCTCCAAAAAGCTACAGACACAAACCTTCCCAAAAGTGCCAATTAGCAAGTATGTGGGAAAGCGAAACCTGAAGAGGCGTAGTGTTCGGTGGCAGCAACTCCTTGCTGGGAAAGCAGGAGCACAGGAGCATTAAAGTTTGTTGTTTGTTGTTTTTTCTTTTAAAGAAAAAAGATCAGCTTTAAGAAACCCTGCTTTGTTTTACTGACTGCAGCAATGAACAGTGGCAGAAGGAATGCGACTGTTGGGAGAACATTCAGTTCCACACCGGTTGCAGAGGCAAGGTGGGACAGAACAGCAAAAATTGCTTCCTCTGCATTCTAGACCTGTAAAGACACCAGACAACCCCTCCCAGAATCTGAGAGATTAGTACCTGTTTACCTTGCTGCAATAATAAAATAGCATTCAAAAGCAACAATGAAGATTACACACCGTTTAAAAAAATATCTCTAGGAATCAGAACTACTCTTTGCATATGAATATTATCTGTAAATATAAATTTCATCTTATTAAAAAGTGTTGATAAACACTGCAAGTTAGTGTTGACTCATGATGGAGACAACTACTGCCTAAAAACTTGCTTAATTTCTCCCTGTGAAGAGGAGAAAGGCCTTAGTTACAGTAAAAATAAACAGTGCAGACTGCATTTCATGGTTAATTAGAAATTCTATGTTAATCAGTTTATCTGTTTCTGAAGGAAGGACACAAATAAAATCAGAGGGACAACAAGCAGCATGAAGATATTTGGGCGCTCCTTCAGAAACATTCATCCTGTACAGCAAAATACTGTAGAAAAACATATTTCACAAGTCACTGTGCTCTCCGATGTTATAGTGTGCTGTATGACAAATGTTTCAGCTCTTTGCAGCACTGGGAAGCACTGGTTGATATGAAATGATGCACAGCTGGGTACTGATTAGAGCTCATCTTATCAAAGTCCAGTCAGGGATACCCAACACAATTGTCTCCATAGTGCACTTGCAATTCTTCATGGTATCACTCAGAACACTGTATGGCTTGTCTATGCATAAGCAAGTTTTGAAAAATCTGACCATAAAGAAAAATAGCATCTCAGAGTAATATTTCAGACTAAGACCGATTCTATTTCAGAGCAAAACAAGGTGATTTTCACAAGAACAAATATTATGTCTGATGCACCCAAAGGTGATCATATTTTGTACAACAATTAGCAGCTTTTTTTTTTTTAATCCAAATTTCTTAATTCCAGAAAGTGACCACATTAAAAAGCTTATGGTATCATCCTCTTTGGTGTCCAAACACTGATTAATGGCAATAAAAATTCACTTTAAACATTCAAATCACAACACTTAAAACCTGTTTGTGGAACATTATGAAGGAATTACATTTTCTTCTCAGCTTCTAGGGTCAAGGCTAGTGGCTTCTGAGCACCATCAGATGGAACCTACACATTTCATTTCCCGACCTGCCAGAATCCACCAGTGGACACAGCAATGCATACCTCTACAGAGCATCCACTGAGGGGAAGGGGGAACACAGACATCAGGCTTCTCAATAACCCTCAGGGCCAGCTGTGTTTTGCACCAACTTAGTAGTTACAGCATGGGTGGAAATTTGCATTAGTTAAACGTAGGAGGAATAAATAACAGGAATGAAAGATAACCAAATCTCCCAGTGAATGTGTTTTAATTATTTCCTGCCAACTCTCTCACACCAACCTCCAACCAGAGATGAGATTATTTATTAATTTTATTGTCTTTTTTACGTCCTAATTCAGTCCTAGTCTTGACCTTACCAGATCTGTTGATTAAATAAAGGTTATTTATGTATGTTATGAAATCAAAGCATATCATGTTGACTTGTGGCAGACTTGTGCTGGTTTTAGCAAACTTTCTTCAGAAAAATTCTGAATCTCTATATGGGTGTAATCATGCAAATATCTCTGTTCTTGTGGAGACTTCAGCTCCTGCTCCTACCCCACAGGTGCTGCCTAAGATTCCCAACCAATACAATTCAAAGCAAAACAGGACAGGGGGACATGCTGCAAGCCAAGAGGCATGCCATTTTTACCAGGAATATTTTCTATATGGAGACTCCTCAGCTAACAAGGGGCAGATTTAAAGGAAAAATGAGGACACTGATTTTCAAAAGGCAGGAATCCACTACAGCAGTTGTATCCTATATAGAACGGTAACTTAGGAGAGTTAGGCTAGTAGCATGCTAGGTGTGTATGCTACACATTTACCTTCCTAAAAGGCTCTGAATTTTGACTCAAATCTACAAGATCTGTAAGCTTCTCCTCAGGGAGTGGAAGTTTTGTAGGAGACAGTAATGGGACATAGGCCAAGTAGTCACCACTAAGACCAGCCCCACTTTCAGCTTGCTGCTCCCATGCATGTGCATGTGCACCACTATTAATTTGCACTACCTTGCCCTCTTCACTCCTGCAAGACCATAAGACCCCACAGCAGGTACATCCAGAGAGTGAGAACAGCAACAAAAAAATCCCACAAGGAGACACTGCTAATCTAGCAGTTTAGCTCCCAACCGTCCTGCAGCACCCGGACCTGCTGAAGTCAACATGCTCGCTGCTGCTTGCTCCACATATGCCCCAAACTGAAGCCTGAGCAGCCTGTCCTGCCCTCCAGCCCAGCCATTTCTTTTAGCTTAAGCCAGCAGGTTCAGGAGCTGATGAACTAAAAGCTAACAGTAAGTGCCAAGGTATTATTCCCACCTACTTCACAGCATGTTGTGGGGAACATTAACAATGGGTAAGTACAGGATGCGCAAACACCCAACTTTCCCAGGCCATTAGTGGTAAAAATGTGTAAGCAGTGACCCATGCCAACTGATAAGCTGCTGTTTCAGGAAATCCACAGCAGGGTCAAGCCCAGGTTCAGAGCTCCCACTTGAACAGCGTGGCTGACCTCATAAAGGTCCCTTTCTGAGTGTGTAACTCACTCCACAGATGTTTTAACTGCCCTAAAATTCACAGATTGACTGAACTCCATTAAGTGAGGCCAAAATCTTCATGCAAAATTTCTGTCAGCTGGAGAAGTTCTCCAAGTTGTAAACCCTAACTTTGCTACCCACTTCCTAAGCTTTGTCAGCAACCCTCGGTGAAGCATTCAGAGTGCTGACCAATCCATCCAGCTGCAGATGCCTCTGGTATTTTGCAAAGTGTGACAGACCATTTTCCACTGCGTAGTCTGACCCTCAAAACTTACAAAAATAAGAGGAAATATGTATATGTGTATACATTTACATGGATACATTTTCTCTAATCACCCTGGAAAAAGTGAATTTTCCAGCACAATTTCAACCACTGAGGGCAAATCTGGCTAAGGCAGTGTAAAACCTGGTGTTAGTATAAATCCTATTTACTGCAAAATGGTGAACAATCAACAGATAAGTAGAAGGATCACAAATTTAATTTCCCAGCACTTGTGGCTACTCCTTCAGGAAACTGTATGCTCCGCTCAGTACGAACTAATTCAACCACACCAAACCAAGACAATCCTCCAAAAATCTGTGCTGCGAGTACTGGGCAGAATATTATTTGGAATAACCCAGTCTTTCCCCACAGAAGCTTCACTTCTGCAGGAGACACCGTATCAGCAAGACACAGCTGCACAAATCAAGCTTCCTTTTGCCCCTTTTTCCTTTGCTGGTCGAAGCACTAGTGTTTAACAATTGCTCCTGAAAACAAACTCCTCCTCTCTTACTCACTGAAATATACTTGACTTCGAGCACACTCAGCCCAGTGGTTACGGCATAATGTAAACCTGCTATTACACAATTTTCTGTAACTTCTATATTATAGCATGTATGTATTTCCATTTATCTTTGGTAGACCACAACTTTTTCATTGGCGTTGCTTGTTCTCTTTAAGGTCATCTATCACTCTAAATTGGAAGGAAGGATTGAGCTTTCTGTTTGTTTAGTACTGCAGTGTGAAACAACTAGCAACTATTCTTAATAAGCACCCCTAGGGAATCAGTTCTCCAGAAATATTCCCCTGTAATGGCTACAGTGCAAAGTAGTCTTCTGGTGGAGGAGACCATAAAAAGAAATAGAGCAGAAAGTGTGTTGGGGGATTTTTTTAATTTTATTTTTTTTAACTTAAAAATGGGAGGAAAATAAGTAAAACATGCTAACTTGTTATCCTTCTCCAATACAAAACAGGCAGAGAAAACAGGGGGCAAAAATTTTTTTCCATATTTTATTTATTTTTTTTTTAATCTTGGCCATGCTGTGCAGCTCATGAATAAACACAACTGCATTTTCTTTACCTGGAATATAGAATCACAGAATAGTTAGGGTTGGAAAGGACCTTAAGATCACCTAGTTCCACCCCCCTGCCATAAGCAGGGACACCTCACACTAAACCATGTCACTCAAGGTTTTGTCCAACCTGGCCTTGAACACTGCCAGGATGGAGCATTCACAACCTCCCTGGCCAACCCACTCCAGTGCCTCACCACCCTCACAGGAAAGAACTTCCTCCTTATACCCAATCTAAACTTCCCTTGTTTAAGTTTGAACCTGTTACCCCTTGTCCTGTCACTACAGTCCCTAATGAAGAGTCCCTCCTCAGCATCCTTTTAGGCCCCCTTCAGACACTGGAAGGCTGCTATGAGGTCTCCACGCAGCCTTCTCTTCTCTAGGCTGAACAGCTCCAACTGTCTCAGCCTGTCTTCATAAGGGAGATCCCCTGATCATCCTAATGGCCCTCCTCTGAACTTGTTCCAACAGCAAATTGTAGCAAAGACCAGTTTAAGGGTGAAGCCCTGCAGGTACCAGCAGTACTATTGACTGGTACCAACTCTCTGCCTAGGAGCCTATGGAACCACCAAAAACATCAGCTGAGGCTGCAATCATGAGCTGTGCTTAGAGATGACATGCTCCTTCAGGAGAGCCTAATCTTTATCTATGTTTTCAGTTACCTCCTACTTATAACAGGGCCTTTTTTCAACCACAAATATTCCCTGGAGTAGCAAGATAAGAGGTTCATGTTCAAGTGGTAATTGTTTTACATAGTCCTCTAGCTTTGCTACTCAGCCAAAGTAGAGCAATTGCATAAGAAGTTCCTTTGTAAAGTCCGTACTCCTAATTTGCCTGCCATGTCTTCCCACAGCTATATTTTAAATCACTGACTATGAGAACAGAACTGCAACTGAGCATCAGCATTTTGTAAATTTTCATTCCAGGCACTGAAATTCAGACCATTTCACAGCAGTTCCCTTTTCAATCGCTTACAGAATGGAAGTAAGGTGTCATCCAATTTGCTCTATTCAGGTGAAAGAAATGTAATTTTTTTTCAGCATCTGAGTATCTAATCCAGCCTATATCACACTGCAATTTTTGCCTGATTAAAAAACAATATTAACACTCTAAATAAAAAATAAGCAGAGCTGTGGGCCATAAAGAAACAGCTACTCATTCCAACAGGATAAATTTGTGAATAAACTCTCATTTGTATTCAAATCGATGAATAATACTATGTGTTAACTAGCAGACATCTAAACAAGTCAAGCAAAAAATGGGACCCTACAAGTAGCAAAATTAAGTTTGTTTAGTTCAGCATTCTGACAATATATACTTAAGTAGCCTTAAGGATTAAAACATTTTTGCTTTACATGCATTGCCAAGGCCAAAAAATTTAATGACTTACTTTTATTTTTCTCAAGCCTGCTTGCTTCTTACAAAAACAAGATGCATTTTTAACCGAAAGGTTGGGGCTTTTTTATATACACAGACATAACACATGAATTAGCTTTTGTTTAACAGATGTCGAGTTTGATAGTCTACAAGCCAAGGTTTATTCCTTCTGTTGACTGTCTGCCTCCTTTTTTTTAATTTTATCTTTCTTACTTTATCTCATGCAACTAGTACAAGTCATAGAAAGATACTGTCACTTCAGCCTAAGAGCACCTGGACACTGCCTCTTTGCAGTTAAAAAATTCCTGCTTCTCCTACCAACATAATTAACTTGAACTTAAAACCTGATAATCCATTTCAAATCCCTCAATTTTATTTTCTTATTTCTGTTATGTATGTAAGCTAAAGGTCGTATCACAAAATACTGGGTGTAAATGAGTACTTTTGCATATCTGAGACAACTTTTCCTTATGGTTTGCCTATATGGTACTTTTTCTGCTTAAGCTACATCTTGTGCATAATTAGAAACTGTTGCTTATGCCTGATAGCAACTTCTTTCCTAACTCAAAATAATAATGCAAGTGGCTTTGTCATTGATTATCTTCAGTTCCTCTACAGAGGAAACCCTTCCCTCTTCTGGTAGGCAGGTCTTGCTATAGCCATGTAGGAGCACAAACTCCACCATCTCACAGACATGCTTTGGCATGAATGGCGCAGAACGTGGACCTTAACTTTATCCAGTGTCTAACATCTACATCTACCATCTACTCATAAAGGAGCTTCAGATATTATGTCTCAATTCAGGTCTGCCCTTCCATTTCTTTCTTCAGTGTAAAGCATAACTACTGAATTTCAATAAAATGTTTCCAGTGTTCACTGGGATTTTAATCTCATGTTGACACTTAAGTACAGGACAAGCCAAGCATCTTTTTATTCAATTAAGTTTATCTACTGTGCTTAGTATTTTTATACACAGAAGGATGCCATATTTTTCTAACTATGGCTTAATCTTGATAGTTCGCTCCTTTAAGATATCTGCACTTGATGTACCTACTTATCCACTGCTAACCCTTGGCCAAGAATACGTAAACATAGCCAATAATTTTAGCACACCTTTGATTATTTAGCAATTGTCCCTATTCCTTCAGCAGAATCCTCCTCAGGGCTTATTTATGCAGAGTGACAGTAATGTGTAGCAGATGAACATTTAGCTCTGCTTCTGAGATGCAAGAAGATGACTTGAAAAGGAGAAAAATGCAATTTTAAACTCTGAAGATGGGCATCTCCTATACCAAAGGTTTTCAGACCTGGAATACCCATTCCTCCTCAGCATGAATGAGTGACAGACAAATCATGAAAGTTGCTTTTGTTTTTTATGCTGAATACTGTTTATCATCATTCTTAGGATTTTTGAAACTAAAACAAGTTTCCTGCAGAACGATTCGTGCTGCTATCCAGTGCAAAGAGTCACTCTAAGAAAAGAAATATAAATTGTTAAACTACTACTTCTAAGGGTGAAAGTCATCAGTGTGTTTTTCCCTTATGTGGCAGCAAATAGAGATAAGAATTGAGAAACAATCTTATTTCTTTTCAATGGCCAACACAGCTACTTCTCACTGTTGTACAACATACCACAATATCCAAAGATGGGAGATGGGGGTTGGGAAGAAAAACTTGTTCACAGACAGAAATGAAAGTTTATTATTGAATCAGGTATTGGGAATAGAAGAGGGTTTTCTATTGCCTTTTTAATAAGCACATCTATTGCACAGAAACCAGGGTGTGTCTGGGAACCTAATGAGAAATGCACCCAGCAAGTGTTGGCCCATGGGGAAAACACGCAGCCTCACCCCAACAGGGTGGCAGATGTTACAATGAAATTATTATTTGTGTGTTACACTAATCATTACACTATGTCTAAAGCCAAAGCACCGCTGGCTGTAGCTGCTGTCAGAACTAAACCGCACAGGATGAGGGTTATGCAGCTTGGTACAAGGAAAAACTCAATATGGAGGCTTGGCAGCTTCCCATGGTGGTTTGAACCACTGCTGCTGAGAGAACAGAGGGACAGGAATGAACAGCCAAGGCACGAGAGGGTCTCTGGGGCAGTTTCTACCCAGCTACCTTCCAAGGACAAGGCAGAGCACATGTTGCTGGTCACTTGGCACCCCATGCCCTGCCAGCGGGGTTACTGCAGGATGCTGAGGGGACCACACCAGCTATTTGGCCTTCTGGTCAGCAGGAAAGGAAAATCATATTGCCAAGTAGTATTGAGTCTGTTTGTTTTAAGCATTGCTGTCTAGTACCTTCAAAAAGTGCATCTTTTTAGTATGGGCTGTTTCATCAAAGCATTTTCACATCCCAGCTTTTAGCGATCCCACTTACATGGTGAAGAATGGATGCCTGCCTCTGTCCAGAGAATGGGGATATACAGCTACTCCTGAGAACAGCAGTCAAAACTTCCTATAAATGCTGTAACTCATCTACAGCAGCAAACTGCCTGCCTCCTGTGCCAGGTCATAATGGGAAAAAAATGAAACCCACCTCTTCAACTAACTGCCCAGGTTATACGATGTTAGCATGCCATGAGATCTGCATTTCACTTGGAGTAGAGCAAAACCTCTGCAGGACCACTGAAGGCATCCGATTTTCAGCATTCTGAGGTTTTCTAGATGAAAAGCAGGAATGTTTGTGCACAAAGCGTAACAACCTCCTGCAGGCCAGCATCTTGAAAGGACACCTGTAACAGTGGGGGGAAAAAAGATGGCTCTCCTTCTCATGTCAGTCTTGTTCATGAGTTTCCTTTCCACCCTGGGGCTGGAGACCTCGAGAGCAGTGATTGAGTGATGCTTGCTCTCTCTACAGCATCCAAGAACAGAATGGAAAGTTCTTTAGTTTTGTCATAAAGGAAGAAGGTTCACCCATCTCCAAACAATACCCATACAGGTGGGGAACCTACAGCGTTTTAAACAAACAAATACGTTGTTGCTGGAGCAGTCTGAAGAAGACTGTGCCTTTTTATTACTTGCTAGAGGTTTTCTGCTTTGTGTCCTAAACATCCTTGGAGAGGATCCCATGGAGCTCATGTACATTTGTACATCATGGAAAGTGATAGCTTTCTGTGCCACTTAACTCACCTGCAATGCTGAACAGCCCTGAGAGGCAAGATCAGCAATCAGCGGACATGCCCCAGTCTGGCACCTTTCTTTCAAGTGTAACTACAAAGCTTGGTAATAGGAAGGAGTTTGCTTCAGGGGAGTGGATGCACTGCAAAGAAAAGTTAAATAGTCCATGCCACAGACAGCTGCCTACTAAACCCAGTCACCTTTGTGACCAGCAGACTAAACCTTGCTGTGCGTGGGCAAGGCACCAGTCACTTCTATCCACCCTTCTACTGTCCTTCAGGAACAGAAGAGCTTTGTCTAAAACTGAATAGATCCATTACCTACAGTTGAGCTTTTATCTTACAATCAAAAAAAGACTCACCTTTCCCAAGGTACTGAAAAGTAAGAGGGGGAGGGAGGTAGGCTAATGGTTAAGTATGGAAGACATCATGGTACCTAAGATGACAGTGGCAGCATCCCAAGAGCTGTCACCCCCACTGTGCCAGCTCCAGGGGCCACTATGGTTACCTGCTACAGCCTCTCTCCCAGTCACAGTGGTCAGCTGGTACCATGCATTTAGGAAGCATTACCTTTACCTGCAGCTCCACTCTGCTCTGCCTGGGCCCAAACTAGCAATGGTCCACCAGTGGCCACCTGGACACAACCCAGAGGGACAGTACTAGTCCCTTGCTACCAAGGAGGCTTCTGACATTTTGCCCTAACAATAAGTTCTACTGAAAAGCTGCCTAGCCATAAAGCTGTCAGGAAAGGAAAGAGCCTTCTGGTCTGGAAGGGAGGAGGACTTGGCAACTCCTTGGCCAGCTTACCACATCAGCAATCCAGGTCTCCCCATTTGAAGGCAGAGCTGATGAGCTGTGACACTGATGATATCATGTCAATTACCAGACCAAACCTGAGCAGCAAGGAAGGAGAGAAATTTCACTGGCAGAGAGTAATGTTTCCTCCTCTCTCACATTAAAACAATGACTATTAAATGCTATGAAAAAAAAAGCAGCAAGTATTTTTTGGATATGTAAACCCTTCATCTCTGCTGATGCATGCACAAACAGAACAGGATTGCCTTGATTCCTGCTCTCCTCCTCTTTGTTTAGAGCTAGAAATACTCAAAAGACTTCAAAATGGAAGACAAAAGAAATACATTTTACGTTTCATGATCATATTCTTACCAGTTTAACAACAAGCCTCTGGCAACAGCCAAGGAAAACCAAGTATTTTTAATAGTATTCAGCTATCAAAATAAGACTGTGCAAAAAGGATAAATTCTGCACAATAAATACCAATACTCCCCTCCCCCTACCCCCCCCCGTATTTTTTAAAATTTAAAATTTCAGGGTTTGGAGGTTTGTTTGGTTGATTTTTTTTTTTTAATTATTATTATTTGGGGGTTTTCACTGGCATATCTGAAGGAAAATGAAAAATTTTATTAATACAAAGGCACCTTAAATGTGTGGCTTGAAAACTATGAACAGAGAACAAATGTTTCCAAATCTGCAAAAATTAGGGGATGTCAGGCAGGTTAAAAGGAGAAAGTGAAAGTGAGGTGAATTCATACATGAAACTCCTTGACACAGGATGCTGGCTGTGCTAACTGTCTCCAGGTACTTAAAAACCCAGATGGAAGAAGAATACAACGTATTTGGCTAGCAAGGGCTATTGAAAGAAACAAGTACTCATGGTTTGAGAAAGCTCTGCAGCACAAAAGACTGGAGCAATATGCTGGGAAAGCATTCCCTGCCTTTCCGGTTCTTACGTTATTTGCTAGACACTTTTTCCTTGTCACTACCTGGGAACACACTGAACCCTGTGGACTTTGACCTCATCCAGTACAGCCACATCTGCATAAATAGAGAGGAATGAAGTGACAGAAGGAAAGCACTATTTCAGAGAGTTTCTTCCATTAGTAGCAGCATTAACAGAAATAGTTTGAAGCGATTGTTTTAAGCACATGCTGAACTCTGTAACTCCAGAAAGAGCCTAAGGATAGTGCAGAGAGCGTGCACTTCTCTTTAAGTTTTCCAGACAGCTAGCTTTCTGGTTTGTTTTTGTTTGGGTTTTTTTTTTTTTTTTCAAATTCAACACTTAGCATTTCCAAGCCATTTGGAATGACATTCCAAAGGAGATGCACGCTCTGTATCTTATCTCCACAGGCACATGCCAAAACTTATCCAGAATTGCTAACTGAATTTCAAAGGCATGGAAATATTTGACTNTTTTTGTTTGGTTTTTTTTTTTTTTTTTCCAAATCAACACTTAGCATTTCCAAGCCATTTGGAATGACATTCCAAAGGAGATGCACGCTCTGTATCTTATCTCCACAGGCACATGCCAAAACTTATCCAGAATTGCTAACTGAATTTCAAAGGCATGGAAATATTTGACTAACTCTCTGTCAGGTTGTGCTAGAGTACCCACAGACAGAACTTGTTTGTGGGGGTGTTGCTCATCTACAGATAGGGCATTTTGCTAAGGAATGGCTAATGTAAGCCCCACATTTCTTGAGAGAAGCCTGGCAAATCTAGGGATTATCACCGGCTAGGAAATAAAGGTCTTTTTCACACCCACAGCACATTGTGCTGAAAATCTGTTCTTCTTAGATGGAGAGGAAAATCTGCTCACCTTTCTAATTAGCAAGATTTATTTATATACACACAGCATGTTATGAAAAACAGTGTTAGCAAAGGAGGCCATCCTGTTGAACAGAGAGAGAGAGAACACCCTTCAGGGCATACTCATGCAGATTTACAGATACTACCTGATAGCTTAGTCCTAAAGCAGCCTGGCTCTTGAGAAAAACAGAGGTGCCTGCTGGCAAACTGCTGCAGCTGCTCACCCTCATGACTGTTACAGAGACTCCTGGGAACTTCTGAAGATCGCTTTGTTCATTCTTGGCTTTTCTTCCTCAGTCAAGCTGTGTATCTTGATGATTACTCCATGCAGCACCTTCTGTGTTGACCTACCTACTGCACTCACCAGGACTTTCAGTGAGGGGAAGGCAGAGCCCTAAAGGGAAGACAAATTCTGGAGCAGTTTTCTGCCCCGAATAGTCTAACATTTAAAAGAAAAGCCTTTAAAATGTTACTTAAAAGACTGCTCACACAGGTTTAACACAAGCAAAGCATGAATTCCAAACTGCCTCACCTTCCATCCACTGAACCCCTGTTGGGGGCTGCCATGCACAGCCCTCACTGGAGTCTTGTCACAAGCCCTTTGGGGATACAGTGCTCCTCATCTCCTCCAGGGGCTCCATAGGTAGCTGCTCAGCTGCCTGCAGTTCTGCAGGAAGAGGGAGATCAGGCAGCAGACTCAGGTGTGCAGTGCAAGATTCTCACTGAGTCCTTGTCACACATGGGCTAATATCTGGATTTCTGTAACTGCACTTACTTCACAAGCCCGTGAAACCCATCTATACTCACCTTTCTGCCCAGCTTGCCCCTTGGAGCTTTGGTAGCAGGAGACAGGGAGCCTGGGAGACTTATTAATGAGTCACACCTAAATACTTAGGCTTATTCTCCTGTATATGATATTGAAGTCAATGCAGAATTATTTGTACAGTATTAGCACTGCACAAGAGTAATGCATTTTAAAAGAAAACCACCAACGAAACAATCCAATGCAAATTAGATTAAGAACAGTCCTATTTCCACATGGGTCAAAACTGGCATGGGAGCTAATAGATCAGCAAATGTACAGTATCTTTCTTGGGGGCTGTACTTCTTCCTTAGACACATTCAGCACATTTTGAAAACGCTGACCAGAGACACTCCACCTTGTAAAACAGACACAGCTGGGAGGTGTGGAAAACACTAAGACAACAGAAGGGAGAGTATGTGGAACAACCCCGGGGTAACACCATACTGAGAGTACATTACTGAGCATGGCATAGGTAATGCCCCACTGCAAAGGAGTCTAGGTGGCCCATGGAGGGACCTGGAACTGCCACATTCATGAAGATACAACGCTGAAAGTACTACACCATGACAAAACCCACACTTCTCTCGTAGGGTTTCCAGACTTGCTCTGCAGGTTAGCACAAAAGGGAACTCAGGGATGACACAGCATTCAAAGTGCCTCCCAGAATAGCTGCTGTGCTCATTTGAGGCATGCCTTTGTCGAATGCTCTCACGGCACCAGGAATTAGGAGAGGAAGCAGCATGATGGCACCAGTTCCGCTACAAGTGTGCCAGACAGGGCTCTATGTAACTCTAGGGATGGGACCCAGCATGTATAAGTGCTCCTGGGCTGAGGGCAAGCAACACAGTGTATCTCTGTCTTCTAGTCCTAAGCTGTAAGCCTCAGCAGTCCATAAGTGAATGCCAAGGTCCACTGACTCCCCTCTTCCCCCTAGCAAGAACATTTTTGGCTATGTTAATATGATGTCTCAGAAGCCCTGGGAACCGTGCCACTATATATCACTGCCTTTAATGCTTTCAGCCTGAAGCAAATCATGCTTCTGAAGCCTTACAGCCAAGTTTCAAAACTTGTGACTGTTCTGGAAGCAAGTTGTGCTTTTATGCCTAAGTACCAGGAGACAGTAGAAAGACTGACAGAATTCATAAAGAAGCAAATATACACACGTGGAGACAGTGCTTGGATGCAACTTTTAACCTTCTCATTACTCAAAAATTGGACACACAAATATTTGCTAGGCCTAACAACAACCTCTCCCCAAAAAAACAAAACAAAACAAGAGTACAAGGAGATTTCTCAGATATCTGTCCTTGCTGTCATCTAAAACCCAGAACAGCACTGCCAAGATAATTATCTTTATTAAGGACAAAGCCTGCTGTAAACACAGAAGAAACCCTAAGTGTCAACTCAGCCAAGCACATTAAAGTCACCAAACTGTCTTTCCTGTTTAGACAGGGTTTAGACTTAATTTTCCCATGATCGCTGTGTGCCTAAGGCCTTCTGTTTCCTTCATACATCATACACATCTGGTAAGAGGCTTGTAACAATCTTATGAAAGCTGTCAAGCATGAAGTATAGCACTGTCGGGATTAATACTAAATTCTCATGAAGAAAAGAACATCCCACCAGCGGAAGAAATGTTGCATTACTATTATTAATAGTATAAGAATAGTATTAGCTTACTATTAGAATAGTATTAGCTTAAGGCATAGCATCTCTCAGTAAGGCACAAAGTCCCACAATAAATAACACATAAAATTGTAGTTTCTCTGTGCTTTGCCACTGATACGTGATTCTCAGCATCTCAGTTTCTAAAGCTTATCTCCTCCCTTGCATAAACCCAAGCCAGCACCTCAACTTCCCTTCAGAAAGACACTTGATACAAATGGCTGAATTGGAAAAAAATCACCACTTTCTCTGAGACTTCTTCCTTCAAGGAGCTTGGCCTGTACACAGGCATGTCAGCTGCCAGGATAACCACCACCTCTGCTCCCTGGATCAAGCAGGACAGCAGAGCAGACAACAAGGAGTCCCCTGCAGACAGCCAGCAGCAGTCCTTACACCGGGAGTCCTGCAACATGCCTCACAGCTCGTCTCACCGCCAGCTGCTGAAAGGAGAGGCCTTTACAGCCCCACCAACTCTGCCTGGACGCCTTACCATAAACTGATCAGGCAGATGAGCAGCTAGAAAACATTGGGGATTTTCCTGTAGTGCTGGTTTTATTCCCATCTAGTCCCTCCACTCGGCTCACATGCAGGCAGGCGGGCTGGTGTACTGGCTGATCAAGGGGAGGTCATGCAGCTGCACCCTGTGGGGAGGGTCTAATCCAAATTAAATCTGAGAGGCACAAACAAGGTGCCGCTCTTGCTCGCCAGATCTCCCACCTCACTCCTCCTCCTGCCTGCTCTCAAGATGACAGCAAAGAACCAACTTGTGCCCTTCCTCCCTCCACTGACCCCCAGAAAAGCTAGTTTAACCTGCTTGCAAAGCATGGTCAAGGCAAGTCCAAGGCTTCCCCATGGGCTTGCACAGATACAGATCCCTCCATAGACTGGGTAAGATGTAGAAACAAAGTTTGTGGCTGCGCTGTACTGCTGCAGCCTCAGGGAGCTGGGAACTATCACACATAGCCTTAATCTTATTCTGCTTTCCCACAGACCTTCAGAGCAGCACCTGTGGTATTACCCACAGCATTGTGGCCAGCAACATTTGCTGTACATGGAGGACAGCATCTGAAAGTCAGCCTAACCACCATGGATAAAGCACGTAACCGTGCATGTGGTAATTACCATGTATTTCAACTGTAACCATTGTTCTCCAGGATTAACTGCCCAAGGAACAGAAAGGGACAGATTAGTCCGCTCAGTGGTTGCTCCAGCATGTCTGCATATTCAAAGGCATGAGGATCACCTGCTGTTTTGAACAGGGCTTCCTCATTTCTGTACCAGATTAATTTAAAGAGCAAGCAAGAAAGCTTGACTTTTGCATCAGCCTTGCTTCACTTAGGGAGGAGTCATGATCTCCATTAATGCTTTCTATTACCTTGTCAGTTTCTTATGAGAAGGGCATTTTTCTTAATGAAACAACAGTATAATCATTTCCAGTGCCTCGTAACAGCCAGTAATGCTGTCTCCATCTTATCTCACTTGTAGAGCCTGCCACAGAGAACAGTTTACAAACAACAGAAGCGAACAGAGACAATGAAATATTTGCAGAGCTGTTCAACACACCAAAAGCTGCCAGCTTTTGAGAAAGCCGATATTTATGGTCTCTTGATTTGTTTTAACTGTGTGGCAGGACACAAACACAGCTAGTGCCTTCCCAAGCTACGCTGCATGTAAAGCCTATGTACCATAACCGAGAGCCACCTAATGGACACTGCCTGCTATATGCACCGCGACCACAAGAAAACTTTTATGCAGCCCACAGAGAGGAACACACACACACACACACACACACACACGCTCCTTCAGAGTTGTCACGGGGTTCAGGACTTTGGGAGCTGTGACCTCAGAATCACCCGAACTCCACACCAGTTCACCACTCCGGAAAACAGACGCACAGATTTTAAGCTACAAACGCATACCAACAGTCTGCTGGCAAAGTCGATCTTCTTTCTAAACATGCACACCTTTATATTCACCGAGTGTTAAGAACAAAATAATCCCTTGCTTCCCAAGAGGAAAGGGAAAGCAATCAGACTTGGTGCGTATTAATAGCTACTAGCATCCCCAGGCAAAAACGCCTGAAAAACCTTCAGAGTTTCTAATTTTACCTGATCACACAGGAGGAAAGAAGGTCACAGGTGCCCAACAGTATCCAGATGAAAACAGTGTTTATTGGTTACAAGTAACGAACAAAAGAAGGAACCTATGTTTGGACATGTTTGAAGGTCTCTCTAAGAGTCTGTGTTTTCGGAGTGAAGCATGAACAGCTGAAATGAAACTGAATGATTTCACATTTCACTCTCTACTGCATAAAATTAAACTGACTTTTGCAACAGCACACTGAAACCCAGCATGCAGCACTGCCATGAACTCATCTGTGTGAGGAACAAGAAAGTGAATGTCAAAATAGAGAACAACTAAGATAAATTACCATTGCCACGCAGTTCTGTCTCTCCTAGTCCTTACCCAGGTTATCCCTCAGAGTCTTACTCAATTTCACTAACACAGTAGAAATGTTTGTCAGGTTGGCTTTCTGCTGAGCAACACATTGAATTAGCAGTGCTGCAAACATCAGCACACTGAATTAGCATTTCTGAATGTGCATTTCTTCAAGCCCTCCTTGTTTCTCCAGGGCACAAATGTTCAGCCTTGACCCAGAATGGGAAACTCCTCCAGCTGAAGCACTACTAGCCTGATGATGTATGCAAAATTCCCATACAAGCCTATTTTCTCTCTTTTTCCTAGTTATTTCTAACATCCTCCTCTTCATGAGACCTCCCACCTCAATCAGCACCCTCCAAAACTACACTGCAATGCAGTAATACTCTTCACTCAATAACAGCAATACCTACTCAGTCTAAAACCACGACTCAGAACATATGCTAAGCATTTACAGGGAAACCAAGGCCATTCAAGTTTTTAAATCCACTGCTAAAGAAAGGTGTGTGTTTTATAACCTCACTAACTACGGGGTTGTCAGTAGGGTAGGCTATACAACTTTTAGACCTCATTAGTAAGTGTGAGACTAGAAACAGCCTTGCAAGAATCATGAATCACTGGCCACCTACAAAGGTACTGTCACCCAAGGTCACTCACGCCCCTACCCTTGGAAGAGCTCATAACCAAGCTGACCTCTGAGATCATGTATCTTTGCAGCATGCATGGCTGAAGGTGCTGAAGTCAACACTCTGCATGAAGCTGTGCTGGGAAGACTTCACATGGGACCAAGGTGATTCCTTAAAATCTGCATCTATTGCTTTCCTACACCCGCTTTGTGATACGGTGTATGAATATAGCTCTGTGACTGACAGCTCCTTTAACTTAACTTGTTAATCCACTCTATAGCCACCACATCTCGCTGGTCTTCGAGCAACACTGGCAAAATACCATGCTGCAGCAATATTAATGATAAAATACAATTACTGAATCAGAAGGCCTTCCCAAAGCATTTAGTAGAAAAAAAGGAAGGCAGAGATTACATAGAAGATCTTCTCCCCATCCCCCTTTTTTTGAAAAACCTAAGTTCTCTCACAATGAGGCAGAAGCCATCTACAGCAAAACAACAAGTAAAATCTACTACAAAGTTCTGGTGTTCTCAATTAAGCTTTTTCATTTTCTAAAATTATCTAGTCCCATCACTGTATTTATTGAGGTTTACAAAGACACAAGCAGCTGTATGCCATAAAGATAAACTGGATATCGACACATTCCCTACTATAAACTATTTTAAATCACACCACTACAACAAAGAAGCTCTCATAACTTGCATTTGGGATTTACAAATTAGTGATAAACCAAACAGCTTTCATGATTTTAAATACTTTCTTCCTTTTTCAGTTCCTCCCTGGCCTGATCAGACAGCCAGTTCCTGCCTGAGGAGGTATCTTCCCCACTGCTAGTAACTCATATGAAAGACATGGTCATCTCTCTTTCACTATACTTTTCTCCCCTTCCTTCCCCCCACCCCCACCATAAGGTGAACTGCATACCTCCTCAATAAACCTCTTTCTCCTGCTTTGTCTGAAAATTGTTCCAGAAACCAAGGAGCAGGGAAAAACCCCATTAAAAGAACCTTTACCAGGTCAAGCAGGGAAGTCAACCCCTAGGCACAGAGGGATGCTGCATCACTGGGAACTACTTCTGATTTTGCTTTTCCCCCCAAAATCAATGGAATGGAAGATTAATGGACTATGACTTATTTCATGTTTATTGAGATTAAATTGCTACATAGAGTTTTAAACTTCAGATCCTTAATCTCTTTCTTCTCAGCTGCACCACAAGCTAATTACTGCTGAGAAATCTAGTGCGTCTAAGTCCTGTAAGATAAAAATAGAAAACTATCCCCAAGCTTCCCAGGTAACTAGTTTTCCACTATGATACATAAACTATCATAAACCTATTTTAACCAGAGTTCAAACTATTAGTCAGTGACCACAGATACATCATAAATTGTTCCTGATATCTAGCAAAGGACATAATGCCTCAGTAACCATCCCTTCTTTTTAACATGAAGAAAATACTTGTGCCATCCAAAAATAGATTTCAGTTTTAAATAAATTACTGATTCTTATTTTTATGCATTTTTAATTAAAAGCCAAGCTGCAGGCAAGCCACGCTATTATACATCTAAACCAATGCTTACCTTCTTAGCCTGATCTTGGCCACAACAAAAATTAATTTTACAGGCACCTTAAAACTCACAGCTAAAAGTTAAATAAATATAGAAACATAAAATAATGAGATGCATATTTCTGCTGCAAAGGTACACTAAACAAGCAAAACTCCTCCCTGAATAGAAATCCCATCAATTACTGACTTTGAGAGGCAGTCCCCTGGATTCTCTACTTCTTCTTAAAATATCATGAATCCTGCTGAAATATACTCCTCTTAAAGCAGAGGGAAGTTGGTACTTGATTTTATACTATAGAATTTGGAGCAAAACAAAGAGAGGAGTTAACCTAAAGTGATGTGGAATCATGGACACATCCCAGAAACTCTGAAAATGGATTTTTCCACTGACTCTAAAACGTTATTCTGAAGTTTAAAAATAAGTTCAGAAAAATCAAAAATGCAACATTTCCCATTTACCTGTCAGAGAATTAACTCCGTTGGTTTTGAGAAATATTTCAAGCACGGTAGCCTTTCAGCAAAGTCAATGACAAATTTTCCTTTTATCCCATGAGGACTGACAGCTACAATAACCTGTAACAGCTCCTAAATGCCTGTGCCTAGATCTTTCTCACAGTGACACTGTTAGCATCTGAACCTTGACACTGACCATTGGAAAGCAACAGTATGCATCCTTCTTCATCAGGGAAGGTAACATCATTGCTGGTGCATCTCTACTGAGGCAGGCTGAAGTCCCTCATCAGCTGTTGCTGTATGGATCCAAGGCAGCAAAAGATGCCAAAATACTAGAAACCAAGGCAAAGAAAGCAGAGAAAGGTGGAACAAAACCTGCTGAAGTCATTTGTGACTTCAGATCTGGGGCCCCAAAACAAGAGGGGTGCAGACCTCATCAAGTGAGAACAGAGGAGGTCAAGAAGATGATCTTAGGACTAGACCACCTCTCCTATGATGACAAGCTAAGAGAGATGAGCTTGTTAAGCCTGGAGACAAAAAAAGCTCCAGAAAGACCTTAAAGCAGCTTCCAGTACCTAAAGGGGGCTTACAAAACATCTGGGAAGGGACTTTTTACAAGGGCATGTGGTGACAGGACAAGGGGAAATGGCTTTGAACTGAAAAAGAGGAGATTCAGATAAGGGATATTAGGAAGAAGTTCTTTTCAATGAGGGTGGTAAGGCCCTAGCACAGGTCATACAGAGAACCTGTGGATGTTCCACATCCCTGGCAGTGTTCAAGGCCAAGCTGAATGGGGCTTGGAGCAACCTGGTCTAGTGGAAGTTGTTCCTGCCCATGGTGGGGCATCCCTATCATTCATGATGTCCCCCTAAAAATGCAGTTCTCCAGCCTATTCTGTATTTTAATTTCACCTGCCAGTATGGTCTTCCCTGTAGGCGAACTCCAGAAAGCTTTCAGATTTGTTTAGAATAAAGTAAAAATACAAACAAAACAATAAAAATTCTGCATTTTTATAGCACAGTAGTCTAGGTACACAAGAATATCCTGAGTTAAACTAGAAGGAGGAAGGGTGAGCAACCCTGAAGAACAGCTTAGGATCATGCTGGAGTCAAACCTTATTTACTCCATTTTCCATTCCAAAGCAAACTTCAGCACTAAAACCCAGATCATATTTGAAGCTTGCAGTGAGGCACACATAACTGCTTTTTCAATTATTTTGTGATTAGTCAGAGGCTCAATCACTTTCCCAAACAACACAGCTCAGTTTCTACCTATCCAGCAGTTCTTTGGCCATTTCTAACCATGCTTATTTATATTGCATACAGCTTAGCCATGTTTGCATTGATGCATACTGGGAAAAATCTGTGCTGCCATCCCTGAGCACCTCTTTAAGAGCAGCATGAATGGGAGGAAGAAAGGAGGAAGAGGAGAAAAACAGGAAAGCACCTGTTACATGTGCTATATGTGTATACACAGCCAATGGGTAATGTGCCTTGGCACATCACATTTCATGGAAACTGAGTAAGAGCTGCCAGCCAAAATGGCTGTTAGGAGAAGAAGGGTTAAAAAGTGATTTGCTCTCTGCAAAAAAGGACTCACCAACTTCACTTTGGAAAGACGATCAATAGAGGCCTCTAGAAGGACAAACCATGATTAGTTATTGTGGTTACAGACATTAGGCAAGGACATAGCTCCACTTAAAGCAAGTTTTGTAGAAAATTCACTACTTTTACAGAAGAAAGTTAGTTTGTTCTTGGCATCTAGTGAATGCATTATATGGTCACATTAAGAATCAATTTCTGCCACTACAGAACCCCCCAGAGCAGATAACAGCATTGTCATCAGGATAATTTGCTAAAATCAGCATGCAATTCTTTGTCTTCTTAATTTGCTAAAATCAGCACGCAATTCATTATCCTCCCCTTCTCTTTCAAATTAATGGAGATTAGTATAATCTAATATCAAAAAGGAGAAGAAAAATGATTTTGTCCATGATGATGCACAGAATGCATGCACCCTGCAAGCCATCTCACACAGGTAATCAGACCATGAGGCATCTGTGTTATAACCAAGACATTTTTGCATCACTGATCAAACTTGGAAGACACTGCTGGAGTTTGTTTCACCCAAACAAGTTTTATACATTTCTTTTACCAAGAAAAGGGAGAACAGAAAGTACAGGGGTTTTCTTTTCCTTATAATAGGGCATGCTGCAACTTGTCAAGAGACAAAGCACTTGGTGCTACCCCTGAGTAGGGAGGGATGCAATCACACCTGTTTTACCATCCTGCCTAATGCTTTCAAAAATAGAATATTTTAAGCAGTACCTTTCAAAAATAATTGAAGTATGTCCCCACACACACCTTAATTCCTACACTGGAAGAAAAACATAAATCATATTTTAACACATTTGAAAAGAAACAAGAAATACCACCTTAAAAGTAATGAAAGGTTGTCAGGTAACTTTTGTTCATAAAGCCAAGCTCACCTACCTCACTGCTTCTCTACCACTTTGCATTTATACTAACTGCTAGGAAAAGTCTCTCCGTGTTTTCCCTTGGGAAAGCATAATCTTTAAAATGAATATTTATTTATTTCTAAATCTACTACTTTCAGGTCTTTCTGCATCATGCAGCACCTGCACTGCCTGTTTGGGACTACAATCAAACACTAATTTTGTTCTATTTCTTCTTATTTTTAAAAGCCCTATTTACAGGGCATAGGAAAAAGATTTTGCTGCAGGTGTCCCTCTATTTTGAGCACGGCCTGCAGAGATCAGTCATGTGAAGCTGATCTCTTACCACCTCATCCATCCCACTCTCAAGGCCTCCTCCATAATTGCTTTCCTAAGGGTAAAGAATTTGGGATGGTAGCAAGCAGCCCTCGGGGCATTTGCACAGCAGATTTCTAATCTACATAATTTACTGAAAGTCACTTATCTTTCAGGACTAACGTGTATTTTGGTAGTGTGAAGAAATTAAGAAATGCCAAATTGCACTAAAGCCCTTTTTCGTTTGTCTGGCTACTTTTGTTTGATTTCCAGAGGCATATATTAAGAGGTCACAGTAACTTCATTTACTCATTGCCTGCAGAGATTAAACAGATATATTGGAGGAGAATCCATCCCCAGTGTACATTGTGATGCTCCCTTTTCTTACAGTATCTCATTACAGCAGCCAGTAAAAGACAATTTTGTGAACAACAAGGAAATTCCAAACCTGTATTTCAGTACAGAATTACGCTTGTTTCAGGAAGAACAAAAAAAATCACACACCCACACTCCTACTCCAAAACAGTGTGAACAGAGAAGGTTGTGACAAAACTAGAACTATAGTAATATGGCTGAAGTCAATCCTTCTGTATGAAAACACGAACAGCTACACACTTTCTGCAGAAACAAAATCACAGGCATGTCAATGTCCAATTGTTTGTATTTTCTTTAAGATCAAAGGTAGCTTCTTCAACCAGCACAGAATGTCTAGTTGCCCATATTAAGTCTGAATTGCACAAGCACTTACAAGACTGGAAAGTTTGCCCCTTTGATCAGTCAAATGAATTACTGCAGACCTATCAGATGACTTATGGAAAATCTCCCATTCTCCTTCCACAACTTTCTATGCATCAAGCAAACCACAAAATTCATGATCTTGAATATCAGAATAGTCTTCTTCGAGAAGGTGAAGCTTTCATTTAAATCCTCACAGCCCCAAGACCCCCTTAAGATAAATGATTTTATATTAGGAGTGAAGGAGTTAGAGATTTACAAAGTCAGTAAGAATTCATAACTTGCACATTTTAATCATTCACGGCCACTGATTTGATTTACCCCACAATTTCCATCAGAAAATGAAAAAGTTTTGAAGAATGAGTTATTCTCAATGTAAATCTCCAGCAAGCCTCTGTCAATCATAAGTCCTTTCTCCATTAGTTTTTTCTGCCTCCTATTAAAAACACACAACCAGTTTAATTACTTCATTACTTAAAGACTTCTTACCTTAAAAGGCTGTAAATATATGGAAAGCTAAACTAATACACAGCAATTCTCCACAGAATAGAGGAAACTGTTATAAGCATCAGTATAGCTTGTGACAATCAACTATATTCATACTTTTTCACTACCTTAATGCTTTTTACACATGTTTACACACATACATGTTTACACATGTTGCAGACACATACAAAAGGGAAGTAAACAATTCTGTAATCAAATACAGTATTTTCTTGCCACAATTTGTATGTTCCCTGTGTCATATTAGAATAAGAACCTGTGGGAAGCTACCATTCCAGAAATTATAGCACAGAAAGAAGATTCAATGTTGGGCATTTGTTGGAAATAGTAAGTTTTTTTATAGTGTTGTTGTTTTTTACTTATTTATTTCCTGTGCTGTGAGCAGCTCATTGTACCTTTGTTCAACTACAGGGAAAGAACTGTTTAGTTTACAGCACAGTTTTATATGCAGATTATATTCAGTAGACTCTTTACTCATCATAAGTGTTAACAGAAAAAAATCCATGACAGATTTAAGACTGTTGAGATTTTTTCATGAACTTCAAAGGAACACTGAAATTACAAAGCCCGCCTAACTGACTGTAAAGCATTTTCCCTAAGCATGTGCCAAATCACGCATATTAAAAGATTTTTTTTTTCCCCTAAATGTACACTTTATGCTCTATTTTCCATTTGTAGGTATTTGTGACAATTAAAAAAATCTTGTCTTCTGCATACAGTCAAACTTACTGGTTGCTTAGCACTCAAAGAAATGAAGCTTGTTTCTACTCAGTGGAAACATTTCCATTTGATTTTTCCAGCAGCACTGGACAAAAAGGAAGCTTTCACCCCCACACAAATCAAATTCAGGAGGAAATTCAGAGTTCAAAATGAAGAGATATTTTACTGCCAACAGGGGGGAAAAGTCTTAACAAATCAGCCAGCTGTTGCACTAACAACATCAAATAAAGAAATTGTAGAGCTTATTCTACCCTTTATCAATAACGCATGGCTGCGCACAGACAATTTATAGCTGTTTTCCATCACTGGGTATTGTGTAGTACTAAATTAAGTCTACAAAATTCAAGGACAGTCCACCCACACAGCTACTGTAAGCAAGCCAGGCCACTTTGAATAAATATTTTAAAGGCTTACAGTGAGTTTTATTAGCATGCTGACCACAATTCCTAGTGGACAAAGTATCTGCTTTGAAAATGTAGAAGTAGCAGGAGAGATGAGTTACTCTTGTGCCTTACATGTAGAAAACTAGCAAAAGGAAAAAAGAAATATGTACATGCAACAACCCAAACCCCTAAATTTATTAAGAAAAAAACATAGAGCAAGAGAACTTGTCTTCTATACAAGAAAGTGATTGTCAGTCCCAGAAAATCCAGAGAGATGCTGGAAGGGTAAAGTTCTGACAACAAGAGAGCTAAAAACCAAAGATGGTTTTGATGGGTTTTGTTTACATCTAGGTAGCTGCAAAGATTAATAGACTTCTTTTTTAATCCTTCACAAGCCGTATAAATCAGAAAAGCACATGTAAAGCTTTCATCAAAATAAAGAACTAGTTATCATACTGAATTTGCCTCAGCAACATCTATGGCACCAGCAAACAAGTGAGAGATGGAGTCCCTTCCCCAGACCAAATTAGCCAAGAGATGGTATGGAACAATTTGGTTGGTTTTGGTTAATCCCACCTCTTCTTACCACAGCAGTCCCAGCATTTGAATGTCTGGAACACATGAAGGCATCGCAGAACTTGTAGCACATGAGCTGGCCATCAGAAGCAAAAGAATGCAGATGCCAGGACCATGCATCCAACAGTCTTACCCAGGCTCTACTGTGGCAGTGGCCAATGTGCTATCCAGGTCTTCCACGTGCTGGTTTCAGGTGTGGAGTCAGGTTGTGCAGTCACAACATGGATGGCAGCACCACCAGGAGGTGGGTTTGGGTCATGCTGCGGACTTCTGCTGTTTCTTTTACAGTCACAGCGCCAGCTTCCCTCTGAAAAACACTAGCAAGTATGAGGCTTGTGAAAGCCTTTTTATAGCCATAGCATCACTCCTCCAGACAGGACCCTCCATGTCTCTGTAACTGGCATGACAAGATGATGTTCCTGCCTGGGAAAAAAAACTTGTATACAATGCTGGAAGGCAGAGGGTGTAGCACGGTTTGGCAGCTTGATGTCTTGTGGTATATTTAATCCCAACCACAACCAAGAGCAGAAATGATGCAAACAGCAAGACTTAAGCCACATCTGTTCTACGTTGGTCAAGTGGAAATATCTGAAATAAAACCAAATGTGACTGTTTTTGTTGTGCAGGAGTAGAGAGAAAAAAATAAACTCTGATCAGTGATATGTGGATTTGCAGACACCTTTTATTTCCCATTTAAGGTATATATTCTATATAATGAAGTTTAACTTAATTTACAAAATTCAGAAGGTGAAGAGCCAGACTTGACTAACCCTTCTCTCTACATTGCTGTGCCAGTGCAGCCACCCCCCAGCCTTCAGTGAAGCTGCTGCATCCCTGTGATAGCAGAATGCCTGCTCTGCCCTATGGGTAGAAGCTATTCCAAATGAACTTCTACTGACATCTAGTCATAGCTTTTATAAAACCTTTTTTAAGATTTTTCAAGATAAGCAGAAATCTAAAAAACTAAGCTTAAGACTTAGCTGCAGAAAGCAATTGCCAAGCATTTGTATTTTACCCTGTCAGAAGTGCAAGGTTTTCTTCAGGAGGTTGGCTGCTGTATTTTTCCATTTAACAGATTGAGTTTCTGCTGTGAGAAGTGCAACTGCTGTTCGGAAGTCTGATGATATTGCAGTAAAATCCCTGGCTAAATCAAAGCTACAGGACAGCCACATATCCTTGAGAAAGCACAGACAATCCCACTGATGCAATTATGGCTTTATAAGCAGAAATTAATTTTATTAAGTCCATTGCTCACCTTACATTGCCAAATCTTGTGACCCAATTAGAAGTGTGCTGCTTTAATCACCTGCACAAGGATCATATGCAAGGAAGCTAAGAGACATACAGGATGATTTAGGGCCCTCTCCATGGAGCATGTCACTTCAGTGGGATTTGTAACTCACAGGCAAAAAGCTCTGAGGAGGTTAAGGTAGCAAGTATTTCAAAGCACCAGCTACCTGCTCAAATACAAGATTTGTATAGCAAAATGTGGTTGTGTTACATGATCTTCAAACACTGCATTTTATGAAGATAAATAGAGCCCACTTCTCCCAAAGACTTGCTAAATTAGTAGCCCTGGTGTATTAACATCTTATTCCAGTACCTCTACTACAGTGCCATTAATGCCTGTACATTCTTTTCCTCTGCAACACAGAGTCACAGCCCAGCACTACTCAAACGTACAGGACAGTTTGCTATGTACTTGGTATAATGATATGCAAAGAAAATACATATGTATGCATATAACATGAGAATCTGACAAGCATAACTCTTCATCCTTCTTCTCTCCATAGCCACAGCCTTGTGACAACCACTGTCACAGGAGATGCCTTCATGGTCCATTTCTTAGAGCCTGTACATTGTACTCTCATGCTTTCTGACCACCAGGTAGACCACAATCATTGCTGCTTTGGCTTCCTGACAGCAGACAGAAGTCTGATATGTGCTTTCCAGCCCTTCTGCAGTCATACTCTCCCTCTCTGTCTTCACATGCTTCCTTACAGCCCCCTCTCCTCTTCTCCCATCCCATACCCTGCTAGCCACCCATGCACCCTACCAGACAACCAGGCTGTGACTACACTAGTTTACTGACACCTGCTGCAGTGCACCAGGCAACCAAGCCTGGAGGCCTGCAAGGGCAGCCTGAGAGTCCCTCCACGCATATACCCACATTTCCTTTGCTTAGAAGCCCACCCATGGCTCAGGATGCACGCTTCTACAGCCAGGACACAGCTGTGGCACACAGCCACACAGGACCTGGGACAAGCCTAGTCACAGTGCTAGTAAGTTTCCTTTTAGCCTTCTCTAAGCACTTCTCTTCCCTGCCAGCTACAGCCTTGCCCCAGGGCCCAGGCCACCAACTCCTGCACAAAGCAATTCTTTGCCACCAGAAAAGGCAAAAATAACCTACAAATGCTTTTCCCAGTTAAAAAAGCTCCAGAAGACTCAAAGCCGTACCACATACTAATGAAGAACAGCACCATGCAAGGAAGGACAGGCACTGCAAGAACCTAGGGACGATTTGAAATGTGCTGGCGTGAGTGGAAGTGCAGGGAGGCTTTCTGCTCACAGCATTGTACCTGTGGCTCACAGCAGCTTGCCACAGGTACATTGCAGCACCTTCTCTCAACTGAATTTTTGCGCAACAGAGCTAAAGGGAGAGTCAGTGGAGCCTGGGTGCATGCACGTACACACATGCACACACCCCATTGGAATGGCAAGCTCAGAAAGTGATGCAGCAAGGTAGCAGATCTGCTGTGGCACACTTGCTGAGTTCCGCAGCTTGGAAAAACAGCAGGTGCCTGAATATCTTTTGGACCACTAGATTTGGTAGCCCTCTACCTGTCCCAAAAGCTGTCATCAATTCAAAGCCAAACACCAGGATTTACTCCACGCTCAAAAGCCAGACAGGCTTTCACCCACTGCTTAGTTTCACTCTGATTCAAGCAGTGGAAGTACCATGAGACAAGAGTTAATCTGCAGTGAGCTGTCCTTCACAGTTGGAATGGCCAAAAGACTAAAATCTTTGTTCCTCAAGACATAAGCTGTTTTAGGTGTGTTTCATCTCTCATCTGAATTTGCAGCACTCTGCAGTGCATATAATAAGCTGGGTAGTGACAGTCACCAAAAGTAAACAGCAGACAGCTTTGAACAACAACTGTCAAACCTGATGAAATCCAGGAGACATCAGCAAAGAGAGCCTTTACACAGGGATTACCCATCTGTATTTCCTTCATTACAGATTTAATTCAGGCCCTCCCTTTGGTGTTGCTCTTAACATGATTTGTGTCTTTGCACAGCAAGATTTCTGTATAACCATGTTCTGTTGGGGTGCTTCCACCCATTCCCTACTCACTGAAATGACCCTGCAGTAGGAGGAGACCATGCTGTGCACTGGGCATTGCGCAAACCATACTCTCTCCATTGGCCTAGTCACTCTGCTGTCTACTGTGCTGCAGAGAAAAAGCACAGACGCTGGCAATGCAACTAAGAATCCAAAAGATAGGTACAAAATACGGTAATTGATACGTAAAAGACAGCAGCAGCAGCTCTAGTCAAAGAAGAAAGGTCACTTTTCTAGCCACAGTGGTGCTTAAATTCTTGACCATACTTTTCCCCATGAAGAATTTGTCTCAGCCTGACATCCCATAGGGACTGAAGGCTATATCTTTTTACTACTGAAACATTATTAATGCATAGATGAAGGACTAAGGAATTCTAATCTAAGAGCGTAGAATTCTTTATTTAGGAAAAGAAACCAAGTTGTTTCTTCATTGCTTCATTCACTTCATTCTTTATTTTTTCACTCACTAAAGTCAGTGAATTTACTCATAGCTAACAACTAGTGATAATTGGGTCCATTCTTAAGACTTCATGTTAGTATGGTTTCATGCTGGTTTTGGCCAGGATAAAATTTTCTTCATAGTAACTAGTATGGGGCTATGTTTTGGATTTGTGCTAAAAACCATGTTGGTAATACAGGTATATTTTAGTTACTGCTGAGCAGTGCTTAAACAAAGTTAAAGCCTTTTCAGCCGCTCACCTTACCCACCAGCAAGCAGGCTGGGGGTGCATGAGAAGTTAGAGGGGACATGGCTTGGACAGCAGACACCAGCTGACCCAAGGGATATTCCAGACCATGTGGAGGGCAGAAGAAGGATGGGGAGAGCATCTGAAGTGGTGGTGTTTGTCTTTCCAAGTAACCATTATGCATGATGGAACTCTGCTTTCCTAGAGATGGCTGGACACCTGCCTGCCAGTGTGAAGGAGTGAAAGAATTCGTTGTTTCACTCTGCCTCTATGACTTTTGCTTCACCTGTTGAACAGTCTTTATCTCGACCCATGGTTTTTTCTCACTTTTATGTTCTGATTCTCTCCCCCATCCTGACACAGAGGGAGTGGCCGTAAGGTGCTTAACTGATGACCAGGGTTAAGCCACAACAGGTTTATTACAAAGCAAGAAATGGTTCTGGGACAGTGTGTGGGATCATGTCTATCTATCCTCTTTCCTCTGAACCCAAAAAAAGAAGTCACGTGTTACCTTACAGAAGTGCCAGTTGCCTACTTCTTTTAGGCCTTTTTAAACATCAGAAATAATGCAAAGATTCAGCTAATTCAATGCTTCAGCATTTGACAGCACATTCAGGAACCTGAGAGTCATCCTGAAGAAGCAAAACAAAAAGCACCAATTAGCCATTGTACATGTCAAGCAATGTATCACATGCTTAAAACCACTGATGCCTGATAAAGCCATGCTAAGCAATAATGAAATTACCAACACTTATAAATAAGAAAAGCTAAGTAACTTTTTGCTTCCAGTGTGAAATGCACAAGCAATATTTTGGTTACAGTCCCCCCAGAAAGAAAGCATGTGTCTTGCAATAGCTGTGTCACCCTGCACTGTCTTCCCAATTTAAATCCTCTTTGTTCAAACAACAGTCCGTGTGAATGCACCGAAACAAAGCTCCAGGCATTTCAGGATACACCAGCCATGCCAGATGCAGAAACACAACAGTGAATGTTGAAGGAAAGGTGGCCTGCTAGTTTGCACTGGAAAATACAGCAGAAGTGCATGTGAGCTATGTAGTAGCACTATATAAGCCGGGATGTTGGTGTACATTAAAGACACATTGAAGTGCTTTATAGACTGTAGAAGAGACATCTACAGGCTGCTTTGTCTCATTTCCCTGAGTAGGCTTCTTTAGAAATCCTCACCTTGAGAGGACTTGCACATATTCAGCCCTTACTGAGTAAAGGCTTTTCAACTGCAGTGAAGTTCATGGCTGCACCTATATAGCACACAAGAACTCTTTTCCTCCACAGCAACTCAGAGAAGATGTCTGTCAATATCAGCCTCCTGTTTTTCAGTTCGAACTAGCTGGCATGTCCCTCAAATGATCAAACTTACCAAGAGCACAGATACACACATACAGAGACACCATTCCTTGCACTGAAGCATCCTACCTCACAACCACTCAAAGGTACAGGCCAAGCCAGCTGCACCCTGAGGCTGTGCTGAAGTTAAATAGTTGCACAACAGTGCTGCTATCACATCTGACAGCCGCTATGACATTTGACAGCAATAGAGGGATGGGACAGCAGAACAATTTATCTATATCTACCATGGTTGCTCAAGAGTTTTGAAGATTATCTTCAGGAAAAAGACACTTCTTATCATCCAGATTTTAATTAAGTACTTCTCTAAAGCTTTAGTCTGATGATAAAAAGCTATTGTTGTCCCAGTTTGTAAAGCTACATGTGGGCTTCATGGAGTACAACAGAATCATACCAGGTATGAAAGAGTTCTTATAATAAAGTAATAAATAAAATACCACTGAAAGCATGTCACAGACCAATGTCCCTACATATATTCATATTGTTCTAATCCTACATAATTTACAAATCCCTGAACCAACCTCCTAAGGGTTAATATTCTTCATAAACTAAAATAACAAGTAGCATTTGAAGGGAAACCATAAGGGTCTCTCTGTGGTAGAAAGAGAGGGAGAATTAAGTGGGAGATAGTAGACTGTGGAAAGACAAACCAGAAACACAACATCTGTTACAAAACCAGAAATCTCAAAAGCCGCAAGTTTAGGCCAAGTTTAATACAATGTTCAGTGCTATTAAGTTACCCCTAGGAAATGGGAATCCATTTCTTCTCCCCACCCCTCCAACAGTTCCCAATACATTCAGTTATACTTTCAGCTATTTATGTAAAATATGAACTTGTTTGCACTGCATGTTAGCTATTCACGACACCCTAAAAATGCTTTCCTTACATTTCAATGGGGGTGCATTCCAAGATGCAAGTGTCTCTGATTACATAATACTAAAAACTATAATGCGTTAAGAAATTTGAGATGATAGCAAATTATACTGTTGGCGCTATATAATCACAGCTAATAGGAAGCACCACGATCTTTTTGTTTCTGTACAACATCCTGCTTTACACTTCCGTATAAGCCTTACAACAGTTTCTTGTAAAAATTCCAATTATTTCACAACTTCACCCTTCAAGATACCCAACTGACAGTTACACACCCTGGGCGACTGTTCAAGGACACAGAGAAACTGGCTTCGAAACTCCTCCTACCACACCCAGCACACTGTGTCCCATAACATGGTGTCAAGATTATTCAGGTATTTCTCACCGGTTAATTCTACTGCAGCAGATTCTGCCTTTTGCACACTGTCCCACAGCTACCATAAACCCTGTACCAGGTATTCTGTGTAATCCATCTGAAGAGAGAGTGTTTATGCTCACACCTGATCCAGATCAGTTTGAAAGCACAGTAATGGTGCTACACCAAAAGCCAGGAGTAGGACACGCTTGAGCTCCGAGATGACTACTGACAACTCCATGTAATTGCTCCACTTTGTCAAAGAGAACTGAACAAAAGTCAGAAATCCTTTGGGAGCCAAGATTTATCACACACCGTACTGGTTTTCATGCCAGACTGAAAGAATGCCTCAGTTTTGCTTCTACCCCAAACAAATCACAGCATACATGCAATACACAATCAGCTGACTCCTCATCAAAGCCCAACCAAAACAAAAAACGTTACGCTGCACATCCATTTTTTTTCCATTAAGAGAACAAACCGCACCTAGCAGGTATTAGTAAAAACACCAAACATTAGAAAACATTCTGATATAATGTTAAAAAATGTGTGATACTAAGCAAAATTTGAATCTGTATAAAATGGATTTATGTATCTTACATCAAAAAGTAATTGCTCTTCTAAACTGCCTTAAAAATGGCAATCTAAATTCATTCCCAGTCAGAAAACTTAGTGATCAGCATAACTGAACGCTAAGTAGAAGCAAAGAAATACAGAAATGAAAACAAATATGGTCAAACAGTTAAGCAGAGATACTGAATATACAAAGGGAGCACAAGGAGGACTTTTGCTGATAAAGTTGTAATTTTTTACAGGAAGCTTTAGCCTTGATAACATTTTAACTTATACAAAGCTTGCTATGCAACAGGTATTTCTTGAATTCCCAAAGACATGGTTTCACCAGTTTTTCATGGGAAGTCTACATCACAGCATACTCTAGCTTGACAAGTTCCCCATGGGCAGCTAACACACATATTCCATCTTCTCTCCTTTTCCATTTTAACATTGTTCAACACCTCCTCCCACACACTCCTCCAACACACACACCTCCCTCCAGCAGCCAGATTCACTTATCTAAAGAGAAATTCATGTTGGTCTGAAAAACCACCAGCCCCCTCAGCTGCAAGGACATGCCTGGATAACTTACTGTGATATGCCTCCGGTGTTGTGTCAAACAATTCAAAATCAGTTAAAGGTGCCTTGCATAGCACCAAAGGGTCATTACATTCCTGCTGGGAAAGAGACATTTTAAAATAAGTCTGAATTTGCAGGTAACATTTCCAGTGGAAAAGACCCTATTTCCTTGTGAATATGTTCTAAGTTTTTGGAAAGAACACCTCTACATAATCAAAACCAATAATCAGTCTTGGTACACTTCACCCGTATAGGTCTCATAATCGTTAAAGGAAATAAACTAAAACTATGCGTGCACGACACAAAGCACCATGCTAATTAACCCTGCAGAGACACTAACTAATTCAGGCAGGGTGCCACTGCAACATGAGTACTCTGCTGCCTTAGGAACCTCCCCATGCCCATGCATCATGCCATTTGGTCACATATCCCACCCCCAGTCCCAAGCAGTCTCTTTCATATGAAAGAAGTGTCTTACACCAAAGAAGAACTCTCTATGGAGGGATGTTTCCTTTCAGAATGTATCATACTGCTCTTTTATTTAAGTCTGTGAGCTACAACAGACAACACTGAGCTGTACATCGCACCAATTCTTAACAAACAGGAAAATAATCAACTGAGAATCCTTGGTTGCTAGGGGGAGGAAGACCAGAGGGTCTATTTATGTCCAATCTCCTCGACCCCGGCAGAAAAGGTCCAGGACAGCATTTCAGAGATGCTACCTGTAATGATAAGGGTCATTGTTTGCCAATCACCTGCAGCAGTTCACCACACATTCACACGTTTCCCAATGGGTCTCAACACAGAGCAAGGAGAGACCCTGTAGTGCTAGTGTAAATGTTCAGGAGTTAGTAGGTTCTAAACAGCAGATAATGGTGTGGTTGCTAGCTCATTTAAAAAAGTTAAACTGGTGCCAAAGCAACTTTCAACATTCTGGTGATAAGACAGGTCTTGGGCTAACGCCAGAATACCTTATCGGCTGTACCTGATGCCACCTCTTGGTACAGAGACTTCACGTACTGCAAATGGACTTTGAGCTGCTTGTGACTTCTTAAAACACATCCCATAGGAATAACATACTCAAGAATGCCCAACAGTAACTGGGTTTTGAGCAGTGAGGGGAACATCTGCCTTGCAACGCAACCTGCAGCAGAATGTAGCCTCATAGCCTGCCCAACACCACAAGATGGAAAGACAGAGAAGGGTCTGCCAATCCTTCTGGCACAAATAAGGCAAAGTCAAGGAAAAGTGTCCTACAGTGCCAAGCAGAACAGAATTTCAGAGCCTGAACAGCCCCAGTCCCCCCCTTCCTCCTCCCGACCAATCCACATCTAAAATTACATATTACCAAGACAGTACTGCTCATATGGCCTCTCTCCAGAAATGCAGACCTTCTGCAAAGCACAACCCTATGAATTTATGCATGAGTTACTTCAGCAAGGGGACTGGCACTGCTGGTAAATGGTACACCAGCTCAGCTAGAACCTTGAGGGCAGCACTGGCTTCTCACGTTTCAGTCCCTTTGCGCAAGCAGAGGTCACCGAAAGGGCAGCTTCACCTTGGTCCAGGGTTTGCCATACAGTGGTCAAAAAACAGCAAGTAGGCTGTTCCTTGTGGCAAAAAGAACAGGGACAACTGCTGGTCAAGTATAAAGCACGCTGCATTGTGACAAGGAGAAGCCACATCAAGAAAGCAGCATGAAAACCCTACCTGAGCCTTTCGTGTTCTCATCGGAGTGGACAAGGACTCAGATAAGTCTGCCAGGTCCAGCAAGGCTGAATACAAATTCTACCGGTGTAAAAAGCATAATCGATAAGAGAAATTAAACTGCATTTGATAATCAGGTATTAAAGAAGCAGTTCTCACATTAGACACACAGTAAGTCAGCTTATAAAAAATGGAAAAGTATAATAAAAGACATTTGCTACCTGATCACTTTAAAAAACAGTACTACTTTCACAACCATCTGGTGCGCATAGAAGATTGAGACTGACTAATAAAAGGCTGTCTCCTTCCAAACCTTCTTGGTGCTTTTTTTGATCCAAATGCTGAATGTGAATTGACAATCCAAGTAAATGCTTCAGTCCCCAACCAACAAGAATTAGTCAAGATTGTGACAAAACATAAAACCCAGAAAGCCATACAAGCAGATGTGCTGAATCTTAACACTTTTATCTGTCAAGTGAGGCAAGACTGACTCACTATTCACTGTAATCCTCAGAGACCAGATACACATATCCCACTCCTCCAATACTTCCCTACACAAACTGTGGAGTTCACCATGGGCTTTCTGAAAGGAGAAATATAGGACAAACAGTGCCATGACACACACACCGTTGCTATCTTCAGCTGGCGGACAGCAGTCACAGCTTTAACCAGAAATGGGCAAACTTCTTAAAAGAAACAGCACAAACACTCACTCTAACAACTGTGGCTGCTGCCACAGATGAAGTGTCACTGACAGTTGCTAGAGCTCATCCACTGCTTATGGACTTTTATCACCCACCTATAGGACTCATGTCCAGAGTCAGAGAAGGTAAAGTTATCAGCACACCCTATTTTTGTTTGTGGGAATCTTTCCCCCTTTTTCCCAGATGACCACTTGTGTGGACAGATCTGATTCTTTATTCTCTGTCTCTAAGACTAAGCTACCAAAACAGCCCAGATTTAAAAACTATGTATTTCCTAGGACTCTAAAGCAAGATGGGCTTGGCAAGGGCAGTGCAGCTGAGATATTTCATTTTAGGCAAGGAATGGAGGGAAAAGAGGGTGTCACAAGTGAAGCACTACTGTGATGTTACAGTGTTCCTTAGCAGTGGTTCAGGAAAGAAGGAAAACTGGGAAGACCCTCAGTGACAGACAGTCTTCATTTAACTTGTCTCAATACACCAGTTACATCTTCTACTACATCCCTCATCCAGTTACATCCTCTGCTTGTTCACATTACCATATCACGAAACACCTCTTACAAGCAGCAGCATGTATGATAAAACTGTGCTTGCTTCCTTAAGGGCAGCAGATTAGGAAAGGCCAGGAAGGTCACTCTTTTGTCTTGCAGTGAAAAGGGGCTGGGAAGGTGGAGAATGAAACTGAAAGGGACCATTAAAACACTATCTTGTTTGCCTGGTTCCTAGGTCAGATGGCTCTCACCTGCCAGTGGACAAAAAGCTGCCCCTGATGAGAGCCATCTGCTCACTCCTCTGGTCCCCTCTGAGCTGGACAAGCAGATGAAGGGCAAGAAAGCTTTTTAAAGGCACTAAATAACATTCAAAATTAAGATATAGAACTAATTGCCATTATCTCCAGAAGCAGCAGGTCAAAACCACTAGTAATCTTGATGAACCCCAAAAATTCTTAATTGCTAGTTTTCAAGTGACAAAAACAAACCTTCATAAAAACTCTACTCCCTTTTTCTGCTATTTCACCATCCTCACAGAAAACTCAAAGCATTCCCCAGCTGTTGAGCATCACTACGTGTCTTCATGGTATAACACAGCTATAGCAAACAATGAAACAGGCATTGATCTGCTCTAGAATTATTCCAACAACCTGCATCTTAGGGTATCCATATCCCTCATATCCATCTCCATATCTAGGTCTGGAGAGTGAAGCTCCCTTTATTTCAGGACAGGCCACATCGCAAGCCTGAGTTGGCAGGAGTAAAATAAATAAATAAATAATACAGTAATGGTTCTCATGTCCCTCTCTGGCACCAAGGCAAACCTTGGATCAGATCACTTGGCATGTGAGACAAGGAGGCATAAAAGCACAAAATGTAATCAGTTCTAAGTAATGTTAAGTTTGATGGCTTTGTAATGGAAAATAACTTAGGTGCTTGAAGGTAGCTGACATGGTCTCAGGTCCATAGGACCTTAGTACAAAAGGTGTAAGAAAAGCAGAATAGACAAACAGGACCTGGGGATGGGGAGTATATGGGACTAGCAGAGGTCCAGGATGGGCACAGTTAAACTAACTGATAAGTAAAAGGACAGGATGATTGCTATGTTTGTGGTGTTAATCAACCCATTAAGCTGGTGTAAACATCTACTGGGGAGTATCCCAGACTAGCAGATGTCCAGGATGGGAGCTGTTAAACTAACTGGTAAGTAGAAGGACAGGATGATTGCTATGTCTGTAATGTTAATTAAGCAGGTTCTTCAAAGACTGCCTGAAGTTATGAAGATTGTTGAGAAAAGTAAACGACCCTCAAAGGCCACCATCACATGTATGCATGTGGGAAAATGTCTGGAAAATTATGTAATATGCCCAGTGACCACATAAGGATGGCCTGTATAGCAATATGGGGACACATGTTAGGAGGAGCTATCCCCCGTGTCTCCCGGCACCACGATAAAGAATACCTGCTTGCCAGCTTGAAACTCTGTTGGAGAGTTTGTTCCTGGAGTTCTCTTCAAATCACTTTGAGCTCGGGCTTTTCATCCACATGTTGCCTACTTACCTTTGAGATTTTCAAACAGGTCTTACTACCGCATCCTTAGTGGTATTCCAGAGTTTCTATTCCTAAGGGATAGGATTTTTGGAAGGTACAGTACACCAGCCACACAACAAACTCCTGTAATAGCTCCAAGAAATTTCTGGTACTGAAGAATAACCCTGTCATTATTTTCACCATACAGCTCTGAAAACACAATGAATTGATGAGCCCACAGCTCACCAAGCTGCACAGTGCTATTGGGTGGTATGCTTGCTACAGCAGGCTACAGTGAGAGGGATCCTCAAAAGTGTAAACACAGTCACAGGGAGAAAATGACAGCTGTCTTATCAGATGTTCTAAATCAATAACTTGAACAAGAAAAGCTAAAAATATAGTAATTCAGAATTTGCTTTCTATGAAGCAAACACATCTAGAATAACGATTGTATTACACCCTCAAGAACACTATGTTACAGACATGGCAACTCATTTTGGACTAGGGGTAGTAAACAAAGCCAAGCATTTCCAGGAATTCAGTGACCAGGAAAATTATGCAAACAAGCATGTGGCCTCCAGCAGAAAGGACATTATTCTCCAGAGTCCCACTGCTAGCGCTTAAGAGAACAGCCTCCCCCAATTTCATTTCAAGCCTTATCACCCTAAACATTTGTGTCCCTCAAGCAAAGCAGGAGAGTAACTGATCCTAGCAAAGGGAGGACAAGGATGAGGCTGCTGGTCAAGATGTGCTTTCCTACTGAAACTGCTTGGCTAGCATATTCAGCAATGGCACAAATAAGAAATTCCACAAAAGAAGGCACACACAGACGGCAGTATTCCTTTTGCTTTTGCCAAAAAATAAGTAGGGAGACTGTCATTGCAATCATAGTGCTCTGTCTTTCTATCCATGCAGGAAAAAGATAAAAAAATATGCACACCAAACACTGCATTTTGAAGCACCAGCACATGGCCATTAAGGTTGTAATCCAAGAGCCTAATACCTCAAAGCAGACTGGGGGAAAACACACGTTTGAATCGTGTGATTTACAGCATGCTTCCCCTGAACAGCCAAAATAATGATAAAAAAATTGCAGAAATCCCCTCTACCCCTAGTCTATAAAACACCACAGAGCAAAGTGACCTGAGCCGATGTCACCTTACAAGCTGCAGGGTCTCCTTTGCAAGGGCAGCCAGCAGAAGGGCAGGGGAGGGAGAGGACTGACTGGAAAAGCAAGTGAAAGAACCAGCGCAAGCCACGCAACCCTGCTTTATCATGTCGGGGTGAAGGCTCCTCATGCCTGTAGGTACTCAGGGTCAGCGCTGATGAAAAACTGACCACATAATCGTTGCTCTGCCACAGCTTGTTGATTTGTGCAGGACTACTGGGGCTGTTGGAGCAGTTTGCAAACAGTCTGTGCACCAGAAAGAGATACCAACAGAGGCATTCCAAAAACACACACACACTCACTCTGTAATAATTCCTCCACATTAAGTACTGCCATTCAAAAACAAACTCAAACCTCAAGTCACAAGTGCACTCCCATTTCGATGTAATTTGAATAGCCCATTAGATTGTGACATCTAAACCTACCCAGTGACACAAACCAGATTTCACTCTTTCATGAAAAAGCATTAAAAGACAAAAGCACCGAACTTACAGAGCTGTTAGTCCATTTCTTGCTGGCACACAGTACATCACTGAACTGCAATGCCTGAAACAGTAACTCGACCTCTCTGGGAAGGTGGGCGGTATTATACAAGCTGAAACATTAGAAACATGCATAATTAATGCTGGGTATTTGCCGCACATTCTTTCATCCATGAACCAGTATGAATGGAAAAGTCACACTGACACCCCAGAATTGATGATTTGGACATAATCTAATTAAGATTTTTTTCTAAGGCCCTGAGAGAACATTTTTTTTATTTTTAATTTTTTTTTTTAGGACAGAATAAACTTTCTTTGGACTTAAGCTGTGCGTATGTTAGAGACACACTGACAGTGCTGCCAGCTCAAAGCCAAGACAACAGTGGGTTTCCTTCCCCACCACTGACACCACAGTGTCACATTATTCTCCTCTGAGCCCAGCACCCATTCACAGAGCACTTCTGAGGATGCTGCCAAGGCACCACCCACTCCTGCAGGCCTTAGCACCTTCACCAGACCAAAGACCTTTAGCAGAAGCAGTGCATCCACAGGGTGGGTTGTGATGAGCACACACTGTAAGGACTAACAGGGCAGGTGAATAAAGCAGAGACCATACTTCTAGCTACACCCACCACCACAGCTCACATCACAGCTGCTTACACATCAAGCATTACACTTGTATTGCTTACACTTAATGCAATATTGCCTTCACACTTCACAGAATGCCCTGGCATGTAGCCTTCCTTTCAAGGAAAGCAGCATTCACCTTTAAGTTTTGAGAGGCAGAACCAGAAGACAAAGCCAATATTCACAGCTACAGTCTAGCAAAATACACAACAGTTTCACAACACAACATGTAAGGCTAGAAGACTATATAAAATGCAATTTTTTAACTGGAAGAAAACGCAGCTCTCAAAAACAGAACAACTGTGCACATGTGTCTACCTACAGTCTCATCCTGTTACACCAAGTTCCATTCCTCAAACTTAAGATCTAGCCACATTCCTGGCTAAGATGCAGCAACACCTATAGTTGCTGTGGTACAGTTGCCCCTCAACTTACTTTGATACAACATTCACATTTTGCTGTTCTGGGCAACCTACTTGCCTGAACCCTTTCTACAGTAAGACACTTCCAGCATAGAATCATAGAATGGTTTGGGTTGGAAGGGACCTTAAAGCTCATCCAGCCCCATTCCCCGGCAACAGGCAAGGACACCGTCCACTAGATCAGGCTGCGCCAAGCCCTATCCAACCTGGCCTTGAACACTGCCAGTAATGGGGCAAGCACAGCTTCTCTGGGCAAACTTGATTCAGCCCATTTCATTCCTAGTGCTTGCCAAAAATAATGTGGACTACAGGGTATTTATTTCAGCTAATTCCCCATGCACTAGGGCAATGCATGCATCTGGAACACTGTTTCAGCAGAGACACATCAATAATTCTAGAATAATTCTTACATTTTGTACTCAAGCAGCCCAGCTCCCTCCATCTCTTCCCCTTTATTATATACTTCCAAAACCTTTGAGGATCATAGCAATGCATAATGAAGTACTTCTCTATACATGTAAGTAATATTTTGCAGTTTCCAAGATCTGTGTTTCCCCTTTATGCAGGATAACCACTCATGTCATGGAACCTGAGTTGTCACAGTGACCACACAGAAAGAAAGTAAAAACATTAAAGCAACCTTTTTCCACACATATCTGAAATCTCAAGATAGGAAAATTGATCAGACTCAAGTTAATAAGACAATGTAAGTAGAACTTGCTTGAGATTATTTGTTTGTTAACAGTTTTAAACCTGATTTTACAAATAGTCATTCATTCAGATGAGCACTGCATACATTCTTACACACTAAAAAAAAATTATAATAAATAATAAATAAAATATACAATAAAAAAATAAAAAAATAATAAACAAACTGCAGGCAGCTTTATTTTGAAGCTTCTCTCCCTCTTCTGTATAACCGAAAAATCAATTAGAAGGTGACAGAGTAACCCTCTTCAAGCTTTACCTAAAGCATCTATTAAAAATGTTTGATCTATGTGATGAAAAGTCTTGAAGTCAAAGAAAGTTGTTTGTGGTGAAAGGAGGGGAAAATGGATCTGTATTTCAGCAGAGACTATTACAAAACAGAAGTCTGAGTTTGCATTAAATCCTGGTTGGAATAATTTAATTGCCAGTACATAAAAGCAAGAATTTCTCAAGTATTTTTCAGTATTTGCTTTTTCAGTAAACAGAAGGGAAAAGTCAATATTATAGTTTTAAGATTCCAATTTACAAGTGGTTTGAAAACAACCTTCCAAGTCATTCTCCCAGGAAAGAGCTGTTAGAAAACAAAGCTAATTACAGCTTGTCAGTTAAGGTCTTTCTGCCTTGCTCAGAAAAGCCAGGCAAATAGCTTATCCACGGATAGACCTGGGGGCTTTCCACAAATATTTTGTATTCCAATGCAAGCTTAGGCACATTACATAAACATCTGGAGTACCCACTAGAAATGTGAACACCTCCTCTTTAGCCCTGCAGTGAGTGTCTTCATGACACTGTTCATCAAGAGTGACTGAAACAGTATTAGAGAGGGCTTCCATCCAAAAAATGGTGTAATCTATAGCTTATCTATATATATACAAGGGTTTGAGGGAAAAAGGAGGGGGGGAAATTCAGGTGCACAAATAAGTTCTCCAATCTTCCTTATCAGTGCTTAACTTCAGAGTGAAAGAAAGTGTCTCATATCATTAGTAATAGGAGACTGTTTCCAGAAGGGTTGGCAACTGGACTACTCTGGGGAGAAACAGCAGTGACAATCTGGTATGCTCATCTTTTCCGCAGAGGTGCAGTCCAGTTTGGAAGTGCTCTGAGCATCCAGATCCTAAGCCAATGCTAAGTGATGCTGTCGTACTCTGACCCCACCACAGACCAACAGCATAGGGAAAACCACAGGCACTGTATGAAACATGAGCATCCACAAAAATTCACAGCTGTGCTGACCATGCCAGGGCCCATGATTAATAAAGCAGGTGCTCACAATGCAGTAAATACTTTGATACCATATTTCACAGCACATAGGATTGAAGCAAAGAAGATACCTCCTGTGTGAGCCAAGCTATAAGGAGGGAAAAGCTTACAGCTCTTTGTGGGACACTTTTCCCAAAACCTTAAAACAGCAGTGTCAGCACCTTCAGCTTAGACTGCAAAGATGCCTTCAGAATTGCAGCTGCCAAGCCTAACACCTGGGCCAATTTTAGTGTATTTGTTTATTTTTCAAACCTGCAGAGACTGTACCTTACCACGCATTTCAGCAACTGCCTCATTAGTTAGGGTTGGAAAAGCCCTTAAGATATCTAGTTGCAACCCCCCTGCTATGGGCAGGGACATCTCACACTGAACCATGTCACTCATAGGTGCAGCTTAGTTACCTCAAAACATTCCCTTCACAAAACCAGGGAAACAAAGTCTGTCTTCTCTGCTACTCCACAGGAGAGCACTGAAAGCTTCTGATGAGACAAAAACAGTAGCAAGCAATCAGTGTGATCATCTATCGTTCACATTTTATTCCAAGAAGTAATAACTATGTGGTTTAAAACCACACAGAATCAATGCATAAACCTGAAAGAAACTGTCCTCAAGACCTAGATGCTCTTTTAGATCACATTTCAAAGCAATGAGCTATCATTCTGTTAATCTTTTTGAGAAAACCAGCATGGATATTCTGCTTCAGTGTGATTAGTGCAGGAATTCCAGCCTCTCCATTGTGACCTTCCACAGAAACCTGAGAGGTCAAGAGCAGAAGCTTGTATGTGTCATGCTACAATGCTAATAAATCTGTACTGTCAACAAAAGCCTTCTGTAACAGTAGGATCAACAAGTTTTGGGGGCCAGGACCAGGGATCTGTATACACACTCTAAGCCACAAAACAGAAGCTCTTCTTCTAAAAGTAGCTGTAGAAATTTCATTTTTGTTACCCAGCTGGAAAAAAGTTTACTTCCATGGCTTATTCTCAAGAAATACCCACGTCCTGTCAAACCAGTAACAAATAATAGACTGCTTTCTTAAAGCAATGGTTAATGAACAAGGTGAAGACTAGAGAATGGCTACTTCTTGGTCTGATACTGAAGTGCTACGCAGAGAGAGGGAGGGTATGCAGGAAAGATGTTGGGTATTTTTTGGCCTTGAGCCACAGCACAGTAAATCGTTGGTGAAACCCGATGAGCACAAGCAAGCCTGCAGAGACAATGCTGGTTCTTGCCCTTCACACATCAGTGGCTGTGCTCTCCTCTTCCAGCACCTTCCAGTAGACACCTACCAGGACTGCTCCAGGGACAGGCAAGGAGGCAACAGCAACTGCCCTGCCTTGCAAAGGCCCTGTCTCCCCGAGAATAGCCTGTGAAAGTTTAAACTGAACCCCACTAGGATGGCATAGATAGCCTCAGGGTGGCCAGCATGAAGCCATGAAATGAGATCATCAGATGAGGCTTTTTTCCCCCATTCTTAACCTTTGCAATCTGAGAAGAGTGAAAGACGATACCAGTTAGCAAGAAGGCTGCTAATTAATTCCTCCTCATCCAGGCACTGCAAAGCTCCTAGCTGCAAAGTACCTGCTTATTAAGAATAGGCACTTAGTAGCTTTTTAAGAAAGAGGCTTGATTCTTTATGAAAAATGCCATTAAAAAAAAAGAGACACAATCATCTCACAAGATCAGTTTGTAATTTTTTCCCTACCAGCAGTGAGACAAGATGAAAAAAAGGAGCATCAGCCTTGCCTATGTTATTTTAAGCCTGGTTAATCTTCAGAACAGCATCTTATATTGCAGAGATTTTGATTAGAGGTCGTTATGACACAGGCATAGATGTTTTCAAAAGGATGACTTTATGCAAGGAAGAGTCCTCACATCATCTCTTGGGTGAACAAGTTCTCCTGAATTAAACTATCTCCAACCAAGCTGCAACACAGTACAAGTGTCTTGCTGTAAGGGCAGGACCACAGTGCAGGTGCCATGCCAGTTTAACAGACAGGCAGCTAAAGCACTTTAAGAAAACAGAACTGTTATCTTAGCTACTCAGTTAACCTGGATGGACAGTGATAAAAATAAAAGCCTCTTTGGAAACAGTACTGAGATGAGTCAGACAGAACGAACAATAAGGGACAAACCCCCCTATGAACTCCAAACATACAGAGATTTTGGCACACTTTAACACAGAGGATCCCAGCAACAAGTCTGTTTGCCTAGCGAAGCTTCTCTGTTCATACTATCACAGTAAAGGTAAGAGAAGTCCCTGCAGCAAGAGTTAAACTCCTGGCTGTCAGTAGGCAGATACAGCCATAAATTAAGTATCACCTGGAACACCTGCAGCTCACCTGCCGCCTTCTGGGCTGTAAATGGGGCATCGTAATCATTAAAACAATTCCACCTGCAAGCACAAAGGCTCAATCCAAACCACTTTCATGATTGTGATTTCCCTCATTTTAGCTAGGACACAAAGTATGGAGTTATTTAAATTAATATTTTGGGTTTTTTTGTTTGTTGGTTTGGTTTTGTTGTTTTTTTTTTGTTTGTTTGTTTTTTTTTTTTAATGAGGCAGGATGAGCTACAAACAATACCCAAAGTGGCTCTAATTTCATCACCCTTTTCCAGTTATGTTTTAATGCTCCCAGGACTACTTCTTTTCAAAGCCTGCTTCTACCCAGGGCAAGGCCACTCTTTCACACTGCATGGGTACAAGTGGGCAATATGCCAAATGAACAAACAGGCAGTGGAAAGGATTTTATTTCCTGTATTATTAACTCCTGTTGACTGTACAGATGTTCAGCCCAGCCAGCTGTGTTTTCTCACATCAATATTTCATCCCCTTGTCCCCATCCTGAAACTGCTTTCCTTTCTACTCACCCAACTATCTCAGCCACATATTTTCCCCTGAAAACAAGGGTTACAGTTTCTGGCCTTGCACAGCACACAGACTTAATTGAAATCTGAGAAGCAAAAATGTTTTGCTTGGTTGGAATCTGAAGACACCTGCAGTTCAGCCTCAGGTGTGCAATTCAGAGCCAACAGCAAGAGAATAGAAATGTCAAGGACCAGATACTTTCTTAAACATACCAGGTTTGTTCTGGGCAAACAATGGGTATACTGTTTGGCTTTTTTCCTTTTTTATTTTGTGTGTGTTTATTTTGTTGTTGATTTGGTTTTGTTTGCCCCCTTTTTTTTTTTTCCCTCCTCTTTTTAAAGGAGAAATCCTCCATTGTAGGATACACCACTGAAAATGAAAGGAACTACACAGCTGTCTTCTGGGTCATTATTGAGCATTTCACACCAATGCTATCAGCTCTGAAGAACAAAGAACAAAATGATAGGGACACATTTCCTACTCAGCCAGTTGCTCCTTCTCAAAAGCAATAAAATGCCCTTTTTTTTTTTTTTTTTGTGTAAGAGAGGGGGCCTCCCT
>NDXB01005653.1:430936-445996 GCA_002631895.1 Agapornis roseicollis | reverse complement strand
GGGGGGGGGGGGTGTGGGGGGGGGGGGGGGGGGGGTTCAGTCGTAATTATTTTCAGGTTATTTCTGTGTTGGTGCTAATGCTTAGGGAAAACGTAACAGCATCAGCCAGGAAAAAAAATAATCCAAGTGCTGTGAAACAAATCCTACATCATTCTCCTAAGAGCACCTTATACCTGATCTGCAACACCCTCTGCTGTTGCATCATGAAGTGCTGGGAAGAAGAGATGTTACTCTGCCCAGCTGTGTGGTGACCTTTTGTTGCAACTAATACTTGCAGATTAAATCTATCCAACTGACAAGTTTTCCCTTCTGACCTACTGTTCCACCTAAAATACTCTTACAGCAGTCTTTCCTTTTTTCACATAAAGAAAATAAAGGTTTTCCAGAACTTACCTTTTATCAGTTGAATGCATTGACATGAGAAAAGGACAGTGAAAGGTGATTTCAGTTCCAGGTCAGTGAATCTCTGCACTGAAGTCCACTGCAGTAAGAGTTTCTGGATTAGACACAGTTCAAAAACCAAATTTGTAGAGCTGCTTTGAAGCAGCAAGTAACTGAAGGAAGGCAATTTCCATCCAGTGTTGCCTTAGTAGATTATATAGATTAGAAACCAGAGTAGAGCATTGGTGATTGCTGTCCCACCATCATCATAATATAAACCAAATGAAAAACAGCTACCTGTCGTTTTAGGAAGCAAACTGCTGAATGTTATCAAACCCACGAAATCATGTGTGCATTAAAGATGTATCTGCAGGAGTTCTGGGTTAAACCCTTTCTTCTTCCCAAAGCTGGGACTCATGTCCTTTGTTACAGGTGCTTTGGGTAGTCACCAGATCACTACAGCTCCCATGCAAGAACAGCTCATAATATTGGGAGCCTTCGCTGTAGGTTGCTGCTAATAGAAATCAGGAAATTTGAACATTTTTACTAATCTCTTTCTTTTAACTGTGTGAGCCATATTCAAGCCTTTTTGTTTCCTGTGTGTCTAGTAAGATTTCTCATCCGAGACAGCATGTAACAACATTTATTAAGAAACTCTTGCTCAGAGTCCTCCTCCTAGCTGGAAAACATAAACCAGTAGCCTTTTTACCTTCAAGAACACCTTGCAGCTATTGTTCTGGAGTACAAGGTCAGTATAACAGTGGCTCTATTGATCAAATAGATAATGGAACATTTACATCAGAGAGCACAGAGTGTGTGTGTGTCTGTGTACATAATGACAAAGGTAACTGCTTAATCCAAACTTGAGTGCTATTGCTGGTGATACTAATCATTTATTATGCATAAGCTGGCAGAAAGAAACTCTGAAGAAAGGTAAAAATATAAAAAAATTTAAGAACTGAAATAAAAGAGTTGCCTTGTTTGGGCATTGTCACTAACAGTTGGTTATTGAGGTATTCAATATATTTTGCTTGCCAGCTGCTGTGTATTTGTTCCCTGGTGGCTATTTCTTTTCAATGGTGTCACATCTGAACACACACCAATTTTTCTCAAATGTTGCAAGTTTAAAAAAGTCGGCAGTTCTGCATGACAGGAAATTTTAGTGTCAGAGGACACCAGGAGGATAACTGTCTTCATTGCATTAATGAAAATGTTGCGTTTAGCTAATCCCTATGTCAAATATTTTGACTTCTGTGGTTTATATCAGTGTGCAAAACACTGTGAAAGTTCCTTGTGATGCTGAAGCTTTTGTTAGAACCAATCTGGTTTTATCGTGCAGAATATTTTAGAGCTACAGGCTTTGTTTTTCTCCTTTTCCTCTCTCTCTCTTTGAAATTAAGTATTTTCTTAATGTTGGTACCAACTCAAGAATTTCAAAAGGACTCTCTTTTTGATGTCTGTCTTGTCTAAAGTGACGAGCTCTTCCTGCTTTGACAGCTAGAACTACCCTTGACATGAGATCAAAAGGGAAGAGTGGGGGTGAGGGGTGGCGGACAGATTAGGGGATAGATAAATGGATCCATAGATGGGTAGAATAAGTAATGATAATAATAAACAATCTTGCTGTGTTTAGTAGATTTCTTTGCTAATACAATAAAATTTGCTCCAAGTTTTTTCTTTCTTTTTTGCTTAGCATTGGAGCAGATAAGGACCAATTGGAGAGCCTTGGATTATATTTACTTCAAATTTGGAAGTATTTCCAGGCCTGAAATAGCTATAGCATAACTTTGCATCTCCCCTTACTTTCAGGAGCACAACTGGAGGAAAAATAATTGGTCAGTCCTGTTCATTTTTGCTGGTTGTAGCTCACTTTGGTAGCCTGGCTGGTGGCCAGAATACTTACACAGTTTCTTTTGAAATGGGTACCTGTTGGGTTTGTATCCTGATGGTTTTAAGTGGTAGAAAAGTACACGCTATCTATAAACAGCAAAACATAGATATTTTTTTTTCTGCCTTGTTAAATTCTGCAGTATGGGGTACAAGTTTACAGGATGTCAAAGAATAGGCTATGAAATGATCTTCTGTTACCTCAGATGCAGCCCATATCCTCTCACCTTTCTGCAGGAGTTCATAAATTTTCTTTGGCACCAAGAGCCCTATAAAAAACACCCCTTCCAAATGCCAGGGAAAGAAAAGAAATTGTTTTCTGAAAGTTGTATTTTGCATGGAGAACGTGGACATCTTAGTCTAAAGCAAGAAGATTGGTTTAAGCTTTTCAAACAGTGAATTTTATTGAGTGGAATTCCTCACGCTGTCAGCTGGAAGAAAATATATTGTACAGGTAAACCATAAAATGTGCTGGGTTTGGAAAATGCAGTGAAAATGTTATTCTCCAGATGAATCACATTTACAGGGAGTATTTTAAACTGTAGTAGTAATATCCTGGGTAATACAATCCTGCTGATTTTTTAAATCCATTCTGTTCACGAATGCTAGTGAAAGTCTTGATGTTTTCTGTTTATAAGCTTTCCCTTCTCTTTAACCTTAGTAAGGAGAGAGATGCTGACATTTGTCTTTTTTTGCAAGGCTGAAATCCCATGAGGTAGATGATGAAGCCTTATTTGAAGGAGTTAGGAAAAGGGTGGAAGTCTTGCATAGTGCCAAAGGTTGCTCCTGTGCCAGGGTAGCACTTGAAGATGGGGCATGCCTTCCCAAGGTTCCTGTGCTGGAAGTGGAAACAAACATGTTCCCACTCCTTGTCAAAACAAAACTCTTTGCAAATGGAGAAGGGTAAGAAAGGCTTTTCTTTCTTTCTTTCCTTATCTCCCCTTCTGGGCCATCACTTTGTTAGTAGTGCTCCCTGTTGTCTTAGGTAGATAGATACCTTTAGTATTAAATTCTTGTGACAGCCTTTCTCCCACCCTTTTCTTGAGCTGCTCTGGCAGGATGTGGATGCTGTGCATTTGGAAATGCTCTGGAACTGAAAGTTATTGCTGGAAAAGTTGCTGTGATACAAAGAAAGCAAAAGGAGGGCTGGAAGATCCCACTGTTCTTTTTTTCCCTCTGAGAAACTGGAATTTCTAGTGTTTGCCAGTACAACCCCCAAAGAGCAAAAATTCTGGGTAAGAAATGTTGAAAAAAGTCTGATGGAGGAGAGGCAGTGGTTTTTGTGCAGTATCCCTAAATAGTGATCATCTTATATTGTGTCTTTGTTCAGCACAAAATGAAAGGAAAGGAAAAATTAGGACAGGTGACGTGCAGCTTCTAATAGTCTGCCTGCTTCTCATGCCCTGTACTTCCTGGAGAAGGTTGTGCCTGATACATGGAAAGGGAATATATTTGCTCATCTCTGGTGCGCAAATGCACAACCCTTCTCTCTCCCACAAGCATCTGCACTCTTGATGTGAGAATAAAAGCAGCTTGGATTGAATTTATATGATAAGATTTTTTTTGTCTCACTTCCTTGCATCTGCTACTTTCTTAAAATAGAATCTGGGAAAACTTTGAACACATTCAAATGTTCAAGACCTTTGGAGACTCCAAACATGATGGTTTTTCACCTCACACTCCAAAGCAGCTTGGTGCTTTCCCTAAATAATATTCTCAAGAGGAATTTCTGTCTATGAAAGTTTATTGCAGAAGAGGAAAATTCTAAATTTCACATGGAGGTAAAACATGAGGTTGGACCTGGAGAGCAGTGAATTGAACAGCACTTCCATGGCATGTTCCCATCCATTGTATGAAGTGAACTGTATGCGTGACTTAGACTTGTGTCCAGAAGGTGGTGTAATCTCACTGCTTGTTCAGGACTTCCAGGGACTTGAACATAGTGCCAGTGGTAACAGCACATGTGAATTTGCATTCTGCCTGGGTTGCGGTTTCTTCTTTATCACCCAACATCCTGTTCTGAAAACAGAAAATAAAAATAGGAAATGTGAACAAACCGTTCCTTTCTTCTCCCTCTGAAGTCTGAACTGTCAAAATTACACAGAAGAACACTCTAAAACAATGTGTATGCTAAAATGGGCAGTTTAAGCTCCATGAAAAGTTTTAATTGCGTGCTTTGTTTCTTGTAAAACAGATTCCCACTTCTCTGTGTGCAAAAAAGGCAGAGAGAGAGGAAGAGTCCCAGTGCATATCCCCAAGGGTATTTGTTCCCAGTTAGGTCGATAGCATCTGGGACATTCTGCACATTTATTCAGCTCTCTGGTTTGTTTTATAAAGCTGAAGGTATTATCAGAAGCTGCAGATACCTCATTTAGCTCTTCAGACATGAAAATACAAGGTTTGGAGAGCAGGAACAAAACAGGACTGCCTGGTCTGGGATGCCATGAAGTTAGTGGATGCACCAATCCATGATAAGCACAATCAGCGGAAATCTTCTTTCCTTCTCCAATGCCATAAAAGGAAAAGATGTTTTCTGTCTTTCAGAGGTTTCAAATCCCATTGTGAATGAATTAAGCAGTTTTAAGAATAGGAGCTCTTGGAAGGATTTGAGCACTTCTGGGCTTTCTCATGACTCCATGTTTTTCAAAAGATCCACTAGGTCTTTGGAAGATTTGCCTCAGAAGCATAAGCTTCTCTGTGGCAGTCCTGCAGCAAAGATTGGCAGCTCATAACAGCTGTGGTTCTTGTTCTGCTGAGGAAGGTAAAGCCACTCCAGGCTCTGTGTGTGTTGTATTAGAGACAGAATTATGGCACCAAAAGATTTATCCAAGATAGCATCAGTCTCACTGCTGAAATATGAGCAACAGTAAAGGTGTGGCAAGAGAGTTTGGCATGGCTTTCCAAGCCCATGTGGAGCTTGTACGCACCCAGGCTCAAGGTTTCTGTAGTTATGGTTCCCTGCTGGTTGGAGTTAGCTCTTACGTTCATGGTCATGCAGCAGAGTTTTTACATTAAAATACATCTTGTGGTCCAAAACGAATGCGCATTTTGAGATTAAAAATGAGGTAGCTGGCAGCCTGCTGTGACACTGACACTTTGGGTAGATCTGCTCCCTGAGCTCATGATGCGGGGAGGTGTGATTTACAGATCTATCTGCCAGACGTATTAGTATGGTTCTGCTTTCTTCTAGAGTCAAGATGGGTGATTGACTTTATAAGTGCAGAAGCAGCAGCAATAATCACTTAGATCAGGTGAGAAATTGACATATTTCATGTTGCCAGGGGATAGAAGGCATAGAGCGTGGTTTGTGAACTGAAGGAATGAGGAGGGCAGTGTTGATCCACAGTGCCTCTGCCCAGCACTTCTGGCATTTGAGAGGGTTGGCCGCCTTCCAGATCTCACCACTGAAGATGGCAGAGAAGGATATGGTTTATTTGCTTGCCAGTTACAATGTAGATTTTTAAAGCCTTATTTTAGGCTTGGATTTTCACGTGTGTTGAGTTTGTAAAGGCTCTTCTTAGAAGTGAGTTGTAGTGGCAGGTGAAGCTCATGTTCCCTTAAAGTCATCCGTTGAAAAACCTAGATCAGGTGTTTCTCTTCAAAAGTTTCTGGGCAATTGAGCTCAGAGACTGGCTCTGACAATGTATTGTCACCAACACCAACAGTGTATTGTAGAGATAGACTAAGTATTTTTTTCATAGAATTACAGAATCTTTTCTTTCTTTGTGCTATAATGAATGTTGTGTGTACAGTGCTTGTGCTCTGCAGTCTGCTACCTTTTTCCTACACATCTCCACCACCGTTTTCATATTGCTATTTCCCATTGACTGGCAAGGTCTTTACTTGAAGCCAAACACGCTTTACTTTTTTTCATTGTCTTGTCTGAATCTTTCCTTAATGAGCAGTTTCCCTTCTCTAAACTTGCTGTCTAATGCATTTATACCTGCAGGATAATGGAGGCTGAGACCACCTTTGGCATCGTCTTTATCGTTTAGTTCAATTCCAAAAGACTTCAGTCTCCAGATTTTTCATTTCATCCCACGTCTTTGTGATGCATGCATTGTTTCAATTTCCTTTCATCAGACCTATTGATGGGCTGTCTGGTTTTGGACTAAAACCACACAGATGTAATTTCATACTTTGTGCAGTTAAAATAAAAAACCAACTTATTTGTGGTCTAAATCCCAGGGGGCAGTCAGCCAAACCCTTGCATCCCACGTATCGAGAATTCATGTGTATTTATGTGTGTGTCAGGAGATCATTTTGAAGGGTTCATGCTGGTATTTTTCAAGCAACTGTCAGGTTTGTCTAATAAGCATATCAGTCACTAAAGATGTGTTTTGTAAGAGTGCTCCTGCTGTTCATCTGGGGTTGATTCCCTGATGCATCTTTTCAATGTTTCCTGTTCCTAATATAACAAAACAAAAAACCCATGGACAAGCAGCTTTGTTAAAGCTCTGGCACAGAGGGAAAGCTGCATTCAAATTCAGTGTTAGCTATATCTCATAAATAATCCCGGGTCACTGATGACAAAACACCACAAACATTTTAATGACAGACAATTAAAGCTTGCAATGACAGTTCATTCCTTCTTGACTAACTTACTAAATAAAATCATAATGCTTTTTTAATCAGTAACATTCCAGCTAAACCTCTGTTACTGCTTCTGCTTTAAAAATAGCATTTGAATGAAAATTATGGCAATAACAGATTATGCAAATTGCTTCTTTGACAATTTTGACCTCTATTCAGGCAACAAAAGGCATAGAGGACAAGGCAGAGCCATTAAATCCTCTTAATAGGCCTGCTTCTGTTCCCAGCTGCAGCTACAGCATATTTGCACAGGTCTTTATTTCACCTACGTGGAATCAAGCAAGTTGCACAAGGTGGCTGAGGCTGGAATCTGGAAAATTTTTGTTAATCATAGTACAAAAACAACTGAGAATTTAGCTCAGTTATCATTGTGTCCCACAATATGTTTTCAGGGTCAGTGTTCAGGGAGAAACATCTTTTAACTGAAGACTGGGCATTTTTGGCATGGAAGACACAAGAACAGTATTTAGAAGGTCACGGAGCTCACTATTCACATTGCTTTTAGGAGCATAATATTTTCAGTCTTCAAAAAAGTCTGTTGTGTTTTTACTTTACACTAATTGTAAGTACTGCCCATTGTTATTAATGATAGAATATGCTTCAGGTTAAACTGATTCTGCATATCTGTGAGGCATCTTGCAAGAATGATGGGAGTACCATGTGCCAATAGCTTGGATGGCTCAAAAACGGTTTGGAAAATATTAAAGTAACTACAAAAAAAAAAGAAATTTAAGAATAAAAATGCTTTTACCTGTATTTTTTGAACAGTAGAGACAAGCAGCCGTTCCTAAGGAATTACTTGGGTTTCCACATGAGCACTGTGATTTATAATCTAGTTTTTACAGTGATACAAATGAGCTGCTATAATAGTTAAAATGCTGTAATAATTAAAATGAGTTAAACATCAAAGAGTGTAAATTCTGACAAGTTAGGTGTGAAATTATAGCAAGGCACTTTCTGGCATGGAGCTAGCTAAAAGCATTAAAGCTAAAAGGTTTATTTCAACCACATCAGAACTAGGTTCTAGAACTAGAAGTAGCTGGGAACAGGAAGACAGAAAATAGCTGGGAGAGACAGAGGGGGGCACTCACAGGAAAGAGGCATACCCAGAGAACATCTGCAAATAGAGCAGTTACTCCCAGAGGACACAGTGTATTGCGCTCTAAGTCATTTTAAGACCATTGTTATTGCTGTTAGAAAAGGGAAAGAATTAGTAGAATAAATTCCAGCAAAGTGCAGTGTTGGCCCTTGATTACAAAGTGGTAAGAATTAAAATGAAGGAAATATATCAGCAGTGTAACTCTCAGCTGCCATGGGAGTCCTTTTGGTATGTCTCCCAGCCAGTGCTCCTTCCTGAGGGGCTAATCTGCTCACTTGAACACAGCTTCACACCATGCCTATGCTCCTTCCTCCAAGCCCTTTTGCTTTACCTGCCCTGCAGGCAATTTGTGGCACTGGTTCTTTGCTCTTATAAGAGTGAGTCTTTCTTGGATTTTATGCTTCCCTATTTGCTCTCCCAGTTGGAATTTCCCAGCCTTTTTGATCTGTCCCTCTTAAAAATTTGCTCTCCAAGAAGCTATAGCAAGGGAAGAAGGTTTTGCTGTATATGGGTAGGAAGATTCCTTTTCTCTTCTTTTTTTTCTGTAATTGTGGTGGAATCACAAATTCACATATGTAGTAAAAAGGAGTTCCCTCCACTGCTGTCTATGCTCATCTTTCCTGTCTCCTCCCCTTCTTCCAAATTGCATTCCCATTGTGTTATTTAATTAGTGTCTTCTTTCCAGTTGGGCTGCTTTTTCTATCTCCAACATTTGCACAACTGTTACTGCACTTCATAAATCTCATCTGTTGAGTTGTACTGTTTGGACTCGACTTCTCAGTTACTTGCAGGTGCCATCTATAATACAGGTAACAGATTTGGTGTTAGCATGCGGCACTTATTTTTTCTCCTCAGCTATCTTTACTCGTTGGCAGTGTCAGGAGTGCTGCTGTCAGAGCTAGTATTCACCAAGGATCAATTTGAAACTGAGATTGCCAATGCTGTGGTGTGTCCTGTCATTCAATCAGCAGCTACTTTGGAGAAACGGAAGGTAGTTAACGTGACTCCAAGCTTTTAAAGGGCTGCAGTGGTTGCCTGGATAGCAACAGATGAAAGAACCCAATTTATGTACTGGTAGAAACGATAATAAAGATGGATTAATAGACAGTTGGCATTTGTGGACCCTTAAATATCAACTAGTTCCTTAAAGGAGTCAGCAAGCACAGGGATATGAGACAGTAGAGGTGTGATTTTCAGCAGGATCTCTGTCCAAAAGCTCTGAAAATAAGTTGTTGGGATACAAGAGAGAGTGTTTTCCTGCTAGATAAAATTGGTTAAAGAGACAGGCATTACTTGTTCAATAGAGTCCCCTTACTTTAAACAAGCAGAGGAATCCTGCAAGGACTGTGCTCCAGCATGGGATAAATGTTCTCTTAAAAAGATGAGACTGAGGTGAGAGATGTTACTGCCAATATGAAGTTACCAGGAAGCACTGAAGTGTTTTAGTAGTTGTAACAAAACAATGCATTAAAATTCAGCTTAAGTGCAGTTGAAAAAGGTCTGTCCTAGGCACTCAGGACTGCAGTGCACTGATGCGCTGGGTCCTGGTGTGTGCCCAGGTGGGTGGGAAGTGCACAGATTGTCATATGGGTGAGTATAATGTTCTGCACAGGGAAGCAGAAGACATTTTTTTGTGAAGCTAGATCAAGCCATGGCTCAGTTTTCCAGATGGCAGAAAATGATGACGCGGGGCAGAAAGGCTAAATCCTGGCTAAGTCTCAAGCACAGCTGAAGAAAAGATGTTCATACTTGGGGTGCTGCCCTAGCTGCAAAGCAGGGACTTCATACAGCTGTATTTCTGATCTACAATTAATTGTAGGTGATTCAGGAGCATCAGTATGTACCTGCTTTTGTTCTGATTTAGCTGTTCTTTTTCAAGGCCGTTCTCTGGATAGGCAAAAGGTGTCAAGGATGATGGTGAAGCTAAAAAGAGATCATTTTATGTAGAAATGCCAGGCCTCCTTTGCCAGCTACACTTAGCAGAGGAAGAAAGAAACTGTTGAGTTGGTCTCTGGTTTTCTGGCAGTGAGCAGCAGCTGTTTTGGTAGCAGTAGCAGCAGCTCATATAACAAATGTTTCATGATGAATGCAAACAAAAGCCAGCCCTGAAATTCCAGCTCCACTATGTATGCATAAAATACAAAACCAGCTCAAAATAACATAAATACTCAACTTAAGGGATTTTTCTCCCCCTCTAAATAAATACCATATGAGCATTAGTGTTTGGTCTGCTTGGCTCTCCAGGGCTCACCAGAAAACATTTTTATCATACAGGCTGAGGGCAAAAAGTAAGCATAAAAACAGACCAAAAAACCCCCCGTTTTTAGAAGAAGTGCACGTGCAAAGAGGTGTGTGGTTTGGGGGAAGGTTTTGAGAATGCCAAACATGCTTACTGGATTGAAATTACTGCTGATGTTTGTGAGATGGCTGAATTCACTTGCCTCCAGCATAGGCCTTGGAGAAATTCTTCATGCACCTCTGTGCCATTTGGTTTCTGAAGATGACTTGTGGTTTTAAAGGCATCTACATATTAGGAGAGTGTTATGCCCTCCAGCATGAATGTCTCTCCAAATAGCTAGTGGGAGGATTTCTGGGGAATGCAAGTTGCTGATGAGTGCATACTCAGGGGAAATGAGAGTATTGAAGAGAAAGAAAAGTATAATAATTGGAGACTCAGGAGAAATAGAAGAGCCATCCAGGGGACAGTGCCTTAAATTGTCATATTCTTCCAATTGTTTAAGTTAAAGCAAGAAGTCAACCCCAGCATTTACCCATCCCTCCCTGCTTTGCTGCTTGCTGGACGTCTGGAGCAGCATCTGTTGTCTGCCAACACAAGTGCTCCTGCTCTGTTCTCAGGCCCTGAAATACACCCTCTTCACAATCAACTTGCTTTCCTGTGGCTTTCTTCGACTCCTGTGGTCTAGCTTCCCTGTAAGTGTGGAATTAATCAGCTCTGTGTATTCACCGTAAGAAGAAACCTTATTTCCTGTGTTCTGCCATGATCAGTGATAAAAGAATATACCCTATTCCTGTGCCTTTTGCAGTATGATTCCACCGAATACTTTCTGGGTAGTGAAAATTTTAAGCAAGGCATTTGTAGTGCTCTGTCTTCTTCCATAGTGATTCTTTCAGTTGAGGTTCAGAGGGTCTATGAAGTTGACTGTGTGATACATTGCCGTACTTAGAGTACACAGGTACCTGTAAGTCAATCCAGGTATTACAGCTTTGGTATTACAGAACATGCAAATGCAGGGCTTCGAACAAAATCTATATGCTTCTCTCAGGCTTTGCTCCTCCTGATGCTTGACTGCTTTGATTCATTTCCAAGCAATCAGCAACATTATTTGATTTCTTGCTTTATGTGGAGTAAAAAGGGGGAAAGGAGACAGATAAAGAGCACTACTGGACCTGGAATAAAACAAGGGGAGGAGGGGTGGGTTGTTTTGTTGTTTGTTTGTTTTTAGCCAGAAAGTGCAACACAAGTTACTGGCAGAGCCCAGTGGCTGGTTGTGTTGGGCCTGTGCTGAGGAAGGATGTGGAGAGCACTGCCATTGCTGCAGCAGAGTATTTGGTGCATGCCTGTGTGCAAAGAACACGAATGTGTGCAGTCTGGCCAGAGCCCCCAGTGCTTTGCAGAGGTGCGCTCTCAGGGCTTTTTGGATGTTAACAAGGAGGTTTGGAGGTTTACTGCTTATGCAACAACATGCACTTTTACATAACTGTTACATAAAATGAGAGTATGCAATTAATGTGTTGCTGGTATATAACATACATCTCCCAAAAGCTAGTGGAAATCAGGCATGACAGGAATGAGCGTGTAGCCAAAGCAAGTTTATTTGAAGCGTTGAATGAAAATATTCACAGAAAATTCTGTTTTAACCTAAATGCCATCAAATATTTTGGTGGCCTTTGAAGACTTATCTGTACCTTCCAAGCTTTTTTCCACTCTCCCCTGTCCCTGCAAGTGCTCTGCCAGTGTTACAGTGGCTGTGACTGATCTTTGAAGCGTCTTCAGGGAGCTGGCAAACCTGGTTTACTTCGCTGAGTACAGGCAATGTCAGGCCCTTAAATTACATACCAGGGAAACTGAACACTCTGCACAATCACTGAAGAGAGGTAAATGTCTGTTTATCTGTCTGAGGGTTTGTTTGGTGCCTAGAGTTCAGCAGCAAGAATATTTCTCACTCATGCTGTATTCTTGTATACAGTCAGGTGGAGATGGATGTTGTCATGGAGATGGCATACAATAATGTTTGTAGAAGCAAGGATAAAGTATGCATATAAAAACAAAGTTTATATCATGCCTTTATAGTGCTTTCCTTATGTTTCCAACGGGTAGGTCATCTTTAAGTGCTATTTGAGCTAAGCTTTTGGTGGAGTTGTTTGGGGGCTTTGGTTCTTTTATTTATGGGTTTTTTTAGTGCCTTTGGTGGTATCTTTTCCTGCAGTGTTTGCAGGAGCAAGGTCTAAGACTTAGTTCCATGTGGGACAAAGAAACACAGCAGAAGCCGAGGACTTCCTTGCCAAGATCAAAGGAGATTAATGGAGAGGAAGATCTTTCTGGTAAACTCTTGAGAACACCATGCATGATGACCAAAGCAGCTGCTAGAAAAGTGCTTAGAGTGAATTAGCAGAATACAGGAAACCTGGGGAGTCTGGAAACTACAAAGGGACCTTGAAGAGGGTGAAGCATGGCAAGACCAACTGGTGTATTAGCTGAAAATAGCAGGAACAAATTGCCAGCTTGCATAACTTTGCCTGTTTGATGCAGCTATGCCAGTGCAAGAGGCTTAAAGCAAGAAACCTCAGTCTGTCTTCCTACACTTTAACAACAGCTTACCAAAAATATCAGCCCAGTTCATCTAGAACTTCTTACTAACAGCAGTGAAATTGCAAATCATGTTTGTCTGTATATTGAATTTCAGCATTTACTTGGCACTGCCTTGTGCTGCTGCTGGAATACGGCATGGGGTCCCTGGCAGGCCCCAGTACTTTGTGTGGCTGTAGAACACATTATTTAGCCTATCTTAAGGGCAGACTCACTATTGAGCCAAAGGTTCTGCTTTGAATCTATGAAAATTATTTTCCTTGGTGCATGTTATTTCAAGCTACTTGTAGAAAGCAGTGGTTTGAGTTCCTGCTTAATTTAGCTATTCAGTTCACAGGCTACTTCTGTTATCCTTCCAGACCACATCTTGGTGTGCATCCCACTTGTTCAACAGGTTTTGTTTTAATAGAAATAAATAGTTAGTGCATAGCTATTTGTATCTCATGTGCAGAAAAGGAAAAAATCCAAGTCCCACACATCTTTCCATATTGTATACATGTGTGAGTAGTTTTGCAAAGAATGACATGTGATACATTGGTATATTTTATTAACAATAGGCAACGCAAGACCAACGTTTTGGTTTCAAAGTAGTGGCAGAGCTTACACAGATTGCCACTAAAACCAAAGGCTGAATCTAGCACCATGTCACTATTTCTAAGTCTTAGCAGACATACTGGATATTCAAAGGCAAAAGAGATACAACAAAACTATTTTGATAAACAGATATCACCCACTTTAAAGCTTTGAATCTCAGTTTAATTTTTCCCATGCTACATAAATAGTCCCTTCACTTCCTTCAGCCTTGTGGTTTTTCATTTCCCACTGTTACTTGGACAAAAAAAAGAAAAGCAGTTGTATTTATGAGGACTCTGTGTTGCTCAGTTTAGGGTTCTCGTTTCTTCAGTAAATGTACTTAGCAAAATTAAATAATTTGGGAATGTGCCAGGAATGCTGTCAACTGCTGTGGCAAGCAGATGGATGAAGTTTCAGCTGAATATGATGTGCCTGAGTTACCGTTTTTGCTTAGAAACTGATGGCCGTAGTCACTGGCCACCCTAGAGCAGCTTCTGAGGAATGTATTCTCAAAGAGCTCAGGATTACATTTTCATATTCCCAGCACCTGCAGGCTTATAGGAGAACTTGTCCTCCATCTAGACACTGAACTGGGTTCTGGAACCTGTACACTAGGCACTTAGACAGAACCTGATTTCATGCATTATCTCCCATTGATGAGTCTAGGTCAAAGTATGCACCTTAGAGCCCTGTTGCCATGTGTAGGTGCATATACACATCCAACACTGTAGGTGTCCTTTTTTATGCAAATGTATGCCAAGCTTCCCAGAGGTTAATTTTTGATTTTTCAGACATGCCTTTACAAAGCTGCCTTATTTTTTAGTTTTTTTCATTGTTTTTGTTACTATGGGAACCCTGAATGTACCATTCTCTCAGATAACTTATTCATCATGTTTTCCATAGAGCTTCATTAAAATACTCTGTTTGGCTTTTGTTTTGTTTTAAATCTGTTCAATGGTGCATTCTGTCTACAGATTTTAGAAAGCTGATCATTTATGGTTTAAGGATTTCTTAAGGGCAGGGGTGAAATTTAGGCATTTGTTCTTGTGGTAAGCTCTGCAAACTTAATAGGATTTTGTAGATTCAGAATCAGATTCATTGTTTTGAGGGATAGATGTTGAAACTGGCCATTGAAATGTTAATTCTTTGTCGTTACTGTTATTTTCTATGTTACTTTACCAGGTAAGTTAAATTTACTTACAGGTCCCCTCTTCCCTTTAGAATCAGCCTATGAAGTTGAAGTGGGTACTTCATGTGATTTATTGTGCCTGTTTTGAGCATTATGTATATACTTCGTATTTTAAATTTCCGAGAGACAGATGTGACAGGTTTGCCCATACCTGACTGCAGCCATTTATACTCTGCTGGCTCTGGATGGATTTGAATTAACTTTTCTTTATAGCAGCCTATGCAGTGCTGTGTTTTGGATTTGTAGCTAAAACAAAGCTGACAACACACCAGTTTGGCTGTTGCTGAGCTCATGCAGCATCAAGGCCTTCTCTGTTTCTCACTCTGCCCCCTTGGTCAGTAGGCTGGGGATGGGCAAGAGGCTGGGAGGGGACACAGCCAGGACAGCTGGCCCAAACTGGTCAAAGGGATAGTCCGTACCATATAACATCATGCTCAGCAGTAAAAGCAGGGGTGGAGGAGGAAGAAAACTTTGGGCTTCTAAAGTGACCACTTTCCTCTCTCCCCCCCC
>NDXB01005653.1:338707-430839 GCA_002631895.1 Agapornis roseicollis | reverse complement strand
CCCCCTTTCCCCTTCCCCCCCCCCCCCCCCCCATTCCTTATCTTTACCCATGAATGTTCTCCTTTTTGTTCTTCCTGTTCTCTCCCTGGTCCCTTCATGGGAGCAAGGTGAATGAGTCAGCAGTTACACAAGTGCTTGGCTGCTGGCTGAGGTTACCCTACCAGAACACAGTTTCTTTCTTTATCTTGATGCAACTCTTAATGTTGCATACTGTTGAATAGTATTCAAAAGTGAGGGCCTTTATTTCACCATGCTTGAAGGTCACAGTGTAGAAAAGTGGAGTGTTCTTCAACAAAAGCCTGGTCTGCTGCAGGTTTAAGGTTCTTTTTAGTAACCTCACTCCCTCCCAAAATTGATCTTTCTTAAAGAGCTCTTCCTAATTGCTGTCACAACCTCCCTGGTTTCTGTCCCATTTTACCTTCTTTCAAAGGTGTTAATGTTTACATGTGCCCATAAATACAGAAATGGAAAAAGACAGCAGGTCATTTTATCTCCTGTTTTCTTAAGCACAAGGGAAAGTTTTGTGTGGTATAACCTTGAAGCATGGTAGTCATTATGTCAGGGCTCGTATTGTCATTAAAGCAAAACAGTGCAGTCATCCCGGGAACTTTGATACTAGCCAGTCTTTCTAACGCTGGACTGAAACTAGTGATTGAAGCACTGCAGACACAAGACAATTCTCAGGAGCAGTGGCTTTTCATATCCCTGTAAATCTCTTGCTCTGATTAATGGATGTTTCCACAGTATTCGCTAATTCCTTTAACTTGCAATAGAGTTACGACTACTGAGAATATACTTCCTGTAAACAAAGTGGTGGATGGCAGAACAATGTACCCATGTATCTCCTCCCTGTCAGCACAGTAATGCTAAATACAAGTTGAATTAGAAAGGCCCATTGAGCAAACTCTGTTTCCTCAGTAGATTGCTGTTCGTGCTGACACATGAGTGAGAATGGTCAAGGTGTGCTGGAGCTGATGGCATTAAGTCATTGTAAACAGATGAGAGCTGACTTTGCTACTGACTGGTGCAGATGCACAGGGTTCATAGGGAGGCCTTCATCTGCAAAGATCTTGGCCTCACATGCACATGTCGGAAATGTCGTTTCTGCCTCCTTCAGGAAGAAAATTTATTGCCTGGAATACAGAGCAAGTAGATGCCTGTGTAAATCTTGGTGGTGTTCGAACAGCATCTGAGTACCAGAAAATGTCCTGTGTTCATCTATATTAGCCTGAGCTGATTAAATTCACACTTCTCCCTGAGCTAGGGCCTGCTTCCGAAAACTGTCTCAGACATAAATAATTGCTAGGGGAAGTCTCCTGACACAGCTCACTGAGACACTACATCCTGCAATGCAGCCTCTGAGGTAGCTTGCCTCACCCAACTGCTTTGGTGCTCCGAATCAAATGAGATACACTAGGCCTAGGGATTATCTTCTACCCTTTTCAAGTCCTCATCCATCGCCTGTGGTTGTTCTGCTAAAGAGGCACAGAAGTTGTCATGAAGAGCCACTGCATCTGTGTGTAGCCTCTGCAACAGCATCTGCCTCAGAGGTTTCAGGTAGGGGCACAACCTCTCAACTTGCAGTGAACCCCAGGTGTCCCAAAAGTTACCCATTGCAGACCAGGGCTGTAAGATCTTTAACAGAGATGGCAACAAGCCCTGGTGTGAATTCACCTTGACTGGCGTTTAATGACTGTGGAAAGCCAGCAGGAGACTTGGTCTTTGTGAAGTCCTGAGGTAGCTAAATGGCTTATCTATCTGCCAGATGCTTCAATGTCTGCTACATGCATAGAAATTTCTGTCTTTTTATGAGTGAGGATGCTCACCCTTCACTCAAGCTTAGTAGTACAGGCATGGAGGGGAGCAGTGTGTAGTCTGGGGCTTTCTGGAAGGCGGCGAGATGCATTCTTGTTTCTAGATCATAGTAACCTTGGGGGGTGTGAAGACCCTGGCAGTCTTGGGGCTTAGCTGTGTTGAGACGTTACACTTTGCCTTCTAGCCTGAGCAGCAGAGAATCAAGACGTCCCCTCTTCAAGGAAGGCATGGGGTGAGAATTGCATTAGCCACACTAGAAGATTACTGTCCTCTCTCAGGACTCCAGTTAATATAATTCCCCTTCTTTTTAGTTTTTTCTCTTTCTGAAACAAGTCTGCCTGTGTTAAACAACAGACCCTTTTCCTCGGTTTTGGCCAGAGGAGGAAGCCTTTGTCCCGATACCTTGGCAGCTGGCCAAGGCAGTCAGGCTGTGGGCCAGGAGGATCTGAACTTGAAAGAAACAGTGTGTTGTTTCTGCTCTGGTAGCGTTCTTCCTTCTTCGCCAGTGCCTCAGCCCCTGGCTGCCTTCCGTCGCTCATTATATACAAAAGAACCTAAGGGCAAAAGAGAGAATTTTCTCTTGACCGCCTGTAACTTGCAATAATAAGAAGTAAAGCTATTTCAGGGCTTTCAGTTGCCTGTGTGCAGACACAGTTGGGAGAAAATCTTAGACCTGGCAACTTTCTCACAAGGGAGAAGGGAACTGACCGCTTTCTCTTTCTCTCTCCCTCCCCTTTTTAATAGCAGCTTTCATACAGTAATGTGCATTTTCCAGTCTTGTATGTTCTATCAGTAGTGCACAAGTTTTATTATTGTCCATTAGTTTATCCCTAGTTCGTATAATTACTTTTGTTTCTCATTTCAGTAGTTATATACAGTAATAAGCACTTGTATGTATGCTCCTGGAACACAGAAGGAGGCAACACTTAGAATTAGTATTTTTTTTTAAGACCATGTTCTTGAACTTTTTTAAAAAAAAATAAAATCATAGAATCATAGCATAGTTTGGGTTGGAAGGGACCTCCAAAGCTCATCTGGTCCAACCCCCCTTGCGATGAGCAGCGACATCTTCAAGTAGATAGGTTGCTCAGAACCACATGGAGGCTGGCTGTGCATGTCACCAGATGGTACATCCACCACCTCTCTGGGCAGCCTGTTAGTGTTTTACCACCCTCATAGTAAAAAATTTCAGAATAGAATGTAGAAGTGTAGTATTACTTCAGATACCTGCAAGGCCTGATGCTGCACAGTGTGGTGAACACTAGTCTTGAATAGCTGATGACTGGGAAAGGTAGCGTATTAGGTGTTCAGATGTCTTCCAAAAATGATATTTACACTGAGGTATCTCAAAGGCACTGACTAAAAGACTTTCACAGATGGTGCTCTTGATATAAAAGCTGACACTTGCAAGATGTTTGGAACCTGAATCTATGAAAGACTTAAGTGAACCATTGGGTCATTCAGCTTGCTTCTTGTGTGCTACAGGCCACAGAGTTTCTCTTACTTCTGCACAGAGATCACAAACTGGAGTTACCCAGCATGGACGCAGAAATACCAAGTGAGAGCAGATCAACTCTTTGTTCTGTTTCAGTGACTAATCACCTTCACCACTTTTAAAAGCTCTGTGTTACTTCCAGTCCACATTTCTCTGGTTTCTGCTTCCAGCCCTTCAGTATCCGTATTTTTCTCACCAGGAAAATATGCAGATGCTGTAAAAAAGTCACCTCTCAATCATCTTATTTTTGGTAAGCTGACCAGAATGAATTTATCATCTTTCTGTAAAGTGTCCCTTCTAACCCCAGTATTCATTCTGAGGCTGTATTCATACCCTTTCTGATTTAGGATGTGGTTACAAAACTGCACGCTGTATGCCAGCATTGCACTCACCAGTACTATATATGGAAATAAAAACACCTCCACCTCGCTCCATCCCACTTAGACATCTTAAGCTTGCAGATCATACCTCTTCCGTTGCTTCCTTTTTGCAGGCAAAAATCACAGATAGCAGCCGCTGTGACTGGGAGCACAACAGCGAGATGCCTGCTCTAGGTTCTCAAGTCCCAGGCTATATCTCTGCAGATTTGCTGCATCACATACCTGTGGTGAAGCTCTTCCTGCTTGTGAGTGCTGCTGAAATTTGTCTCCATCACTGGAGCTTTCTGTTCTCTCTGCAAAAAAGTCATAACATTAGTGTCTGCATAAGCTACTGTGCAATGCTGTGCATATCACATAAGTGATCTGTGGAACCTACTTTTAACTTATAGCTTTGTCAGATGCAGATTTGGCTGAATCCATTCAGTAATACTTATACAGCTATAAAAAAATTAATTGGAAATTGCATATGAGCTGCAACCATAGCAGTTCTTTCAGCAACTTGAAGTAGACAATCCTGGCATTTCCTCTGCAGATGACTTTGGTTTTGGCACCTCCAACTCTGTCTAATTCAACTTTAGAAGTTGCTTAACAGCAGTAAAATATCTGACCACATTCTCAAGAATATGCCTTTTTTCTCTACCAACATAGGTTAAATTTCAGCCTTTTTTTTCTTTCTTAGTTAACTTCCCTTACTGGGAATGCAGCATTAAAGTGTACCAAATAAAAGGGAGTTTCTTAGAAGATCCTGCTGAGATTTGTTACCTGATCATGTGTGAGATACAGCCTGTTTCCAGGCTGGAGCAGCAGCAGAGGCACAGTGTGGTACAGTTGAGATGGCCCATGCAGCTGGAGATCTGCATTGTTGGATCCACAGCTCTGAACTGGTAGGAGCAAAGGCATAAGACTGTGAAGTTTCCCAGAGGAGAGCTGAGATTCCATGATAAATGCTTGATAGCTGGAGAAGAGACCTTAAAGTCTGTCCCTGTTTTCAAAGTATGGAGAAAGTTACCTATTTGCATTGCTGTGTTATAGGGCAAGTGTTTCATAATAGCGTTATAATGCCTTCAGTAGCTTAAGTTGTATTTCAGAGCACTGTTGAATGCATGTCATTGTTATATTGTCCAGTTGACAGTCACACTGGTGAATTGTGGACCTTTGCATCATATCCCCAGTAATGTTACTTGCATAATGTAGGAAGATACATCTTCTGTTATTTTCAGCCTTATTGGCTCAAGGTACTTACGTTTATCACTAACTTCCCCCTTCCCCCAACAGTGTTTCTTGTTCTGATTTTGTACCATGCCTCAGTTGTGTTTACATCCTTGAGCATTAGTAGTTGTTTGATTATGTGTCTTTCACATTATCTCTGTGAGCTCTTCCTGGCTAATCTCCGTTTTGTCATCCCGCCATTTTTCTCCGCCAGGTTATCGTTCTCTGAGCTCTCTACATTTTGTCCATGTTAATAATGAAATTATATTAGGTAAATAGTAAGATTATTCTTCCATCTGGTCTCCTTATTCATTGTAGTGGTAAGAAAAAAGAAAGAGCATTGCTGTAACTATCTCCTTGAGCTCAATCTCTCATTGGCAGCCATCTTTTTGCAATGTCTTTGCTAATTACAGCCTGGTGCATTTGCTCCCAAGATCCCTGTTTGATAAGACATCTGTTGTGCCTAGGATTGCAGATCTGTCAAGTTCTCGATGTTCCCATGACCCCTGGAGAGCAGTCCTATTAGAGAGATCCATATTGTGCACAATTCTTGTGTCCTCAGCATAAAAAGGACATGGAGCTGTTGGAACAAGTCCAGAGGAGGGCCATGAGGTTAATCAGGGGACTGGAGCATCTCCCATTCAAAGACAGGCTGAGAAAGCTGGGACTGTTCAGCCTGGGGAAGAGAAGGCTCTGTGGAGATCTCATAGCAGCCTTCCAGTATCTGAAGGGGGCCTATAGGGATGCTGGGGAGGGACTATTCATTAGGGACTGTAGTGACAGGACAAGGGGTAATGGGTTCAAACTTAAACAGGGGAGGTTTAGATTGGATATAAGGAAGAAATTCTTCACTGTGAGGGTGGTGAGGCACTGGAATGGGTTGCCCAGGGAGGTTGTGAATGCTCCATCCCTGTTGGTGTTCAAGGCCAGGTTGGACAGAGCCTTGGGTGACGCAGTTTAGTGTGAGGTGTCCCTGCTTATGGCAGGGGGGGCTGGAACTAGATGATCTTAAGGTCCTTTCCAACCCTAATTACTCTATGATTCTACAATTCTATGATTCTTTGTCTGATCTTTAGGAGACAGAACATTGCAGTGTGCCAGTGTGCTAGAGTTCTGCTAATGCCCTGGAGTTAAAAGTCATTCCATGTCATCAAAGCAGCACAATAATTCAGGACAGAAATGCTAAAACAAAGCAAGTGAGCCTAGCATAACTGTCCTCAGTATGCACATGAATGTCAAATCTTTATCTACATGTTGTCAAAAATTGCATCTTTTTTTGTTGACGTGAATAATGGAGAAGAGAGTTAACTAGCAGTAAGAAGGTTAATAATTGGAATTCATAATATTTCAGACAGATAAAACTAATAAATGCTATGGGACAAATTACCACTTACTTTTCCATCCACCTTGGCTTATAATGCACTTCTTCCTGTTCGTCGACTCTGTTAGGTTTTCTCCACTGTCCCAGATTTCACTTAGCCCACATAAGGTCCCTTCCAACCCAAACCATTCTATGAACCTTTGTGAGGTGCTCAGTCACATAGTACAGCCATGGTGCACCATCCCTCCTTCTGCCAGGGACCTGCCCCTGGGCCTGGCATGCTCCCGAGCAGTAGCAGCATTATGATCATTGGAAAGGTGGCATGTGAGTGAAACGCATCAGTGTCCTTTCTCCCAAGACCATTCTTTCCTAGATATCCTTCAAGAGCTCAGCTAAAAATTTCAAGTTTGAAAAATGTATCAATTATGCCAGAGATTTTTCTGCTGTGCTGCCATTAGATATTCTGGGGGGAGATCATTTGTAGCATAGCCATCAGAGCCCTGTTTTAGCACTCCGGTGATCATTCAAGTGGCAAATCAAGCAGAGGCCCTTGCCGGTTCATACATTACATCTAACAACAGTGACATACATTTATTTCCATTTAAAACTGTGGAGCAGAAGGTATGTGCTGCAGCTCAGCTATGTACCACTGAAACACCCGGCCTCCCCGTGTAGCTCCAGGAAATGAGTTTACTGTATCTGTGACAGCCATCGTGTTCACACAGCCTTAGAGCAGCAGAGCTCTCGGCATGCGGTTTTCCACTGCAAGTATTAGCCGGGCAGGCCCACAGTTACCTCGCCTACAGCCATCCTGTGCTGGCTCCAGCCTGGTTCACCTCTCCCTGCCAGAGCCCCAAGGGTGCTGGGCTCCCTGCGGCTTCAACCTGGGGAGCAAACCTTTGCTTTGCATCCACCGAAATGGCGGGGCACTGGAGACTCAAAATTCTCCTCTGAGGTAGAGAATGTCTTTAGGATCATTTTGTCTAAATATGGCAATCCAAGCTTGGTTTTTGAGCCACAAAGTATAAAACCCACTTTTCGCTATGGATTGGTTTGCTGCAGTGAGAAATGCAGTTTTCTTAGTTTGTTTGGGGTTTTTTAAAGAGGGAAAAGTAATAGTAAAATATTCATCACCTGGTAACCCAAAAGAATTTCATTTTCTTCATCTGTCCCTGCATACCAGTGTAGGCTTAATTCAAGGCACAAGCAGGCTGCGCTGGGAGGTTGGGTTACTGTATAGTACTTTTTTTTTTTAAAGTAACTTAAAAGAATGCCAAAGCAAACATAGTAAGAAAAAATAACCCTAAAAAGTAAATGGTGTAGTTTGTTGCTCTCCATATGGTTAGTTCTCTCCAAGGTCGTAAAATGGGGGTCCTTTGGTGGGACAGCTGGGTTTGTGTAGCGTATGCAGATTGTTATTTTGGCTTTAAGCCAGATCTACCTAATTTTTCCGTTTTGCTTCTATGATGAGGAGAGGTGGTTAAGGTGACTTCAAGGGGCAGTTCAGTGATTTCAGCTATATTTGTATTAAAGAGCCTTTTAAGAATATTTCAGATTAGAAACCATTCTAAATAAAAATCAAGTGCGAAAGAATATGTAAAGGTCACTAGTTTTATCAAAAGGCTGAGCCTGCAGCCAGGCACAGCCCCAGCTCACACGATCTGACAACCAGTGCCTCACAACTATTGATACACTGCCATTGCTAGTGATTGTACTGCAAGAACCAACTGGAGCCAAAAAATCTATGTTGCTCCTGTAGCCTTCCAGAGTGTGTGTGTTTCTATGTATACATCTATAGAGGTAGGTGGGTGCACAGAGCAAAGAACTGAATGTACGCAGGCATCTTAAGGTCCTTTCCAACCCTAACTATTGTATGATTCTATGATTGTGTGCAGTTCTTGTGTCCTCAACATAAAAAGGACATGGAGCTGTTGGAACAAGTTCTGAGGAGGGCCACGAGGATGATCAGGGGACTGGAGCATCTCCCATACAAAGACAGGCTGGGAAAGTTGGGACTGTTCAGTCTGGAGAAGAGAAGGCTGCGTGGAGACCTCGTAGCAGCCTTCCAGTTTCTGAAGGGGGCCTATAGGGATGCTGGGGAGGGACTCTTCATTAGGGACTGTAGTGACAGGACAAGGGGTAATGGGTTCAACCTTAAACAGGGGAGGTTTAAGGATGTAAGGAAGAAATTCTTCACTGTGAGGGTGGTGAGGCACTGGAATGGGTTGCCCAGGGAGGTTGTGAATGCTCCATCCCTGTTGGTGTTCAAGGCCAAGTTGGACGAAGCCTTGGGTGGCATGGTTTAGTGTGAGGTGTCCTTGCTTATGGCAGGGGGGTTGGAACTAGATGATCTTAAGATCCTTTCCAACCCTAACTGTTCTATGCTTCTGTGATCCTCTATGCAATGATGACTGCAAATTCAGAGGAGGAGTACATATTGCTGCTTTCTTGCTGCCCACCATGAAGGTAGCATGCAGCACCTGGCTGGTGGGCTGCTGCCTGCCTGGCACACCACCAGTAAATTCCAATTTGGCTGCTCTTGCCCCGCACTGACCTCCCCCCCAAGAAAACAGTCTAGTGCTTTTCACCTTGTCATCATTGGCAGCACTCCTGGGCCATAACACAAATGCCTCTCTCTGCTGGGAGGAGCAGCCACTGAAGGAAACTGGAGCTGTAAGAAATGGCTTTTCCCGCTTAGAGTCCTGGAGGGACTGTATAAGTAAAGAGCTTTTGCAGCGAGGTAAATGGAGTTTTCTGTGACAGAAATAACCTATGTAAAATAAAAATGAAGTTGGCAAGCAGTATAAAGGCTTAAGGTTAATAAATGCAATATTTAGTAGTGTATATTTGCTGCTGAGTTTGTAAAGAAAACCAGACTGCAAAGCTGGTAGGAGCTACCAGCTAAGCACCAGAAAGAGGAATGTCTTGAAGTGTTCAGTAGTCATAAGGCAGCAGTTACCCCCTCACCCAAGGACAGACTGAGTACAGTGTCCTTCCTGCATTATAGTCATCTAATAGCCATCAGTGGCAACTTGGACTTGAGACCGATAATTTAAAATGATGAGACATTTGTTAGTCTATTGTGATGTGTGGGTAGTGGTTGTGTGAAGGAGACTAAGCTCTTGCGGAACCCAGTATTTTCACCAAAAGTATTTCACACCATTCACTAGCTACAAGTAGTGCTTTCTATGCTAATGTCTGTTTTAAATGCAAGCATTTCATGATCCTTCCTCTACACTTTTTCTTAGCTAGACAGCACATTAAAGATAATTTCTTTATTTTTAATTTAGTTTTTGTATATTTGAATAATTTTTACTCCTAGCTAAATAAAACTACAAATTAAGAAACTATGAACAGTCAGTAGTTACAGAGCATATATCACCATACAGCAGTGTAATTAAAGAACAAAGAACTCTGTGTACCAGATTGTTTCACTAGTTAGATATATGAGTAGAGACAGAGATTTCAGTGTAAAGAGCTACAAAGTTTCATGTGAAATGTCCATTTAATTACAGAGCAGCATGTTTTAACTGTTACCAGCTAATGAAAACCATTCTTCCTTTAGAGAAGGAATTAAAAGGACAAATGCAAAACAGAATTAATCCTTCAAATAATTTTTGTGTGTGTTTTAGAACAGCATTAACTTTGGTAAGCTAGTCAGCCTATCCTCTGTATCATATTCTTCTAGCAGTTCAAATTGCCACAATTGGCAAGCAAAACTGAGAGGGAAAATACCTCTTTCAGCTGCAAGTTTTTTCTTCTGCACCAGATGTGTGTGACGGAATGAAGTCGAATGAATATGAGAATGTCCGGCCCAGCAGCATTTGCTGTCTCATGCAGTATTACTAAAATGAATGGCTTTCATGGTTTTTTAATTCAATTCCTTTACTCTGAAGAAGGAAAATGTGTGTCAGTTGTCTGAAAATTCAGATATGTCAATAGGTGTGGACACTCTAAGCTGTATGATTATATATCTCCTAAAATGTGAAGAAAAAGCAGTTGATGTTCACATAGCTGTGTTCTACCCCTCTCTTGTACTTTTCAAGATTTAAAATATTGCAAATACCAACTTTTTTTAAAAAGATCATTGCTGTTGTGTTTGCTAGCTGGGCTTGCTCACCTTTTATTACCTCTTGAAACATACGGGTTTGTCTTTGCTGAAAATTCTTCACTTCCCTAAAAAGTTATTTTTGCTTATTTCTCTTGGATAAACATAGTGCTTGTGGAATCCCAAGAACAACTCACTTTTCCTACTAAGAACCATCAGTCCATCCTTTAGCAGTATGTGTAAGTGATTGTGAAAATGTGTTTCACTGTAGAACTGCTAAGGATGTGTTTAGCTTTGCTGGCAGGTGCTTCAGAAGACCTGGGTTTGGACTGGTCACGTGAGCAAAACTCTGCCCATGATAAAATCCCATTTTGATTCAGGGACTCCCTCTGAAAGGGAAGGCAATCACTGCTCTGGGATCCGGTTGGAAACATGAAGTGTTCTTTGTTGCCTGCTTCCTCCTTGTAAGTTTTCTCTTTGCCATGCTTCATTGCCCAACCCTTTTTGAATTCCTCCAACTTGCAGAACTGTTGTTACATTAAGAATTAGGTTTCCATATCAAAATCCAGCTCTTCTTCACTGCAACAGTTTATCTATGTAGTCATGTAGCATATGAGGATTTCTGTTTGGCATTTGAGGCTGTACAAATAGAGGATCTAAATATTAAAGAAAGAATGAGCAGCAGAAGCCAAGACATCCTGAAACAAAAAAATAAATACATCAGTTCTCGTGCAGACCTTGCTGTTGTAGCAAAGAGCAAGGAACTGAAGTAAGGGCTGACAAGATTAAAACTAAGCTATTAGGTTTAGAGTCATGGAAAATGGCATTAAGATGTCCCCTAGTCTTCCCTAAAGAGAGAATCAATGAATCTAGTCTTAAAATCCTCCAGAGACACAGCTTTTGTAACTTGCACTGCCTATCTGTTCTTGCCATGATAAAGGTTTTTTACTAATGTCTCACTGACACCTGCTTGCTTCTGTGTGAGCCCATTCATCTTGCCATGTCTGGACACAGGTGTATTCTGAGGCTATTACAGTCATTTCCATAGGCATCAAATTCTCTCAGAGTTACTGGATTGAAGCACTAAGCTTTCAGAAAACGTAATTATAGAAGCTAGTACTTCATCAGTGTGACACTCACCTCTACTTCTACAGAAAGTTGCAGTTGTTAGGGGTGGTACAGTGATGCTACAGATCAGTACTTCTAGCTTATTCTGTTCTCTTCTTCACAGTGGATGTTCATTTATGTTTCTGTTTTGAAGAAGAAGAAAATACTTAGGATGCTCTGGCAGCTTACTGCCATGTGTTAAAACAGCAAAATGATTACCTTGAGATTTGGCTTTACACGTTGTACTAATCTCATTGGGGATTAATGTACTCCTCCACAGAGGAGGCAGAGGCAATTCAGTATTTTTGCTTGTAACTCTTAATTCATTATCAACAATAAGGGTGATTTATTTCAGTTTACCGAAGCAAAAGTTGTCAGGTAAAGAAAAACATACTGAAATATTCCAGTCCCAGGTCATGACAGGAAGATGAGTCTGCTTTAATGAACAGGTAAAAAAGAACAAGAAAGTCATCAGGTACATTTGGTCCTGAGGAATTATGGTGATGTAAACAATGCTTTGGTGTTAGGTGGATTCGGGTTGGTAAATACCTGTTTAGATTTGAGCAATAATAAAGCACCACTGAGACACAACACAGCATGCTACATAGGAAATAATTGATTAGTTCAGCTCAGCTGTGTACGGGATATATATATGTCACATGCATTAGGCAAGATTTCCAAAGTTAGGCAAGATTATGGGTTTCTCTGCATGTAGTTTATGTTCATAAATGGTATGACCTAATTTGCATGTTGAGATAACTGTTCATTGCCCATTAAAATCCTTGGTGACTTCAGATGCCATGTATGAAGTAGCGTATTTAAACATGCAAGTCTGACTTCATACATCTGTGTTTTTTCATCTCTTGTTAAAAGTAAATCCATTATTAGGGAGACAGCTTGAGCTCATTTGTATTAGTAATGCAGCAGAGCAGTGCCTTAATCATTAAAAAAGTTTAGGTCTGGCCTCATTAATCAGCACCCACAACGTTGTTTGTTTGCTTTTACAGAACATAGGAAACTTGGCAATCTGACTGTGACAGTGAAAAAGACTGTCCCCTCTCCAGAAGCAGTACAGATCCTCTACCAACGCATGAGATACGAATATGAGTTTTATTACTATGTCAAAGAACAGTTCCACCTGCTAAAGCGCAAGTTTGGACTGAAGTCTCATATCAGGAAACCACGTCCCAGGCCTGAGTTCTTCATTCCTTCCCCCCTAGAAACAGAGGAACCGATAGACGACGAGGAAGAAGATGATGAAAAGTGGCTAGAGGATATCTATAAAAGGTGATGGATGGAAGACCTATCCTTTCTCTTCTGGTGACCCCTCCAGCTTTCTTAAGATTTTTTTAATTATTATTAAAAGTAATTCCTTAAGGAACTGAGTTAATGCGCAGCAGCATTTGAAATGGAACATTTGAGACATTCCCACATGCTGGGCCACCAGGAGATACCTGGTTTTGCAGGTTTGATTCATCATATGATGTTAGCTCTATAGCACAGTTGCTATAGCATGGTTCAAGAGAGAAGTATCTACTGTCTATCACAAAATAACTTTTGGAGTATGCAGTAGTCCTCTGGGAACCTGCAAAACATTGAAGAATAGATTGGGCAGTCTTGAAAAGTGAATTTTACAGACTCATGTCTCTCCAGAAACAAGTCTTCATTGCATACCACTGCAGCATTGGGAACTGCAGGTAGCGAGCCATTTGGGAAGAGTAGCTCTTTTTGCCTAGAACGCACTGGTATCCCTTTGCCATGTCTGTGCACATCCAAGGATAACAGGCTCAGAAGAGGCCTAGATAATGGCTTCTGAATTATCCTGTGCATGAGGAGCAAGGCTACTATTCTGAAAAATTAGTATTAGTGGAAATAAGGCAAGTTACAGGAACCAGATGTTTTTTGGTGAACCCTTCTTCATAGAGCAAGAAAAAGTTACCAGGTCAGTGAATGCAAAGTGCAAGGCAAAGTTAACTAAATGGTAGAGTTTGGTTTCTGCAGTTGAGTATGTTTCTATTAGACTCTGAAAACATATCTTTTTCATGTTCAGGAAGGGTTTTTGTAGATTTTTATTCATATGGGTCACAGATCCAAAGAGATACAGAAAAAGTCACTCATTAAAAAAACTTAGATGATTTCAACTTCTCCAGTTTCAATACTTCAGAATGATAAAACTAAGAAGGTATGCTCTGTGAAATAAAAGACAACTCAATGATATGTTGTTAAAAGAGCCACTGTGAAAGTTGCTCATATTAATCACTACAACTGTTATCAGCAAACACTAGAAAGGGGATGGTTGGAGGCTGGGAGGGAAAAGGGGAATAGATCAGTTATGTGACATGCTATTGTCTTTAAGATGGGTATCCCTGGGGTTCCCTGTGACCTGTGAGCTTGTTGGCTATTCGACAGCCTGCCAGGACTGATGGTGAAGTAAGACCTGCATGCTTCAATGGGCATAGCAGAATAGGGGGGATTTGGAGGTATTGATGAGGCCTTGGCCTCTTGTGCACTGTTGTTCCCAGAGGAAGCAGGCTGGTAGAGGATAATAACAATTAATTCCTGTCTTGGAGCAGAAGAAAGAAGCAGGGCTGACTTGTTGCAGCTCCTCTTCAGGATGAGTCCCAGTAACACTTCAGGGGCTACATGCCTCTGTCTAACGCACAACCTTTCTCAAACATCTGCCAGGCAATTTCTGTTTCCTATTCTGCAGCTGCCTTAGCAGCATGTCTGCCATCTGCACGGTCATGCTTTGGTTTGCAGTAACAAGCAAAAGTTACTTTGTGATGGACACAGCATATAAACTTGGGTTAAGCAAGAATGCGGTTTCAAAGGGTTTCTTCTCTTAATGAGCCTGCTGAGAGCCAATAAACACTGTGGCCCATCTTCATCACCAGTCAGCCTTTCTGTACCTACATGCAGAGGATAAAAATAAAGAAGTGTAATCATGTTAAAACAAGATGCTAACTTCCAGAAAACATTATGTAGAAGTTTCTGTTCTCATTATTAACATCCCAAGTTGGTGGTAGCAATGCACTATTGTGGGGGAGCACATTAAAGAAAGCTGAAAATGGCACAGATAACAACTAACATATTAGCTAAAATATGAATCTGCTGCATTGTATATTTTAAGTGGTTTCTATGAAATTACATTGAAAGAGTGATGATTAGTTTACACACTGTGGAGTTGTTGTATTTTGGAAAGAAAACTAATAATCTTACCTTCCTGAAATTCTGTTTGAGTCCTTTTTGCCAGCGTTGTAACAGAATAATCAGTCACTTAACACAATCACCCTTCCTGCAAGTTCACTGCCGCTTACCGTAAAGTCTATTTTTACCTGTTTATTTAATGGTATCTTCAGCCATCAGTACTTATAACCTAAATACAAAACCTGTTTAATGATTTACTCACTGGGTTTTAATGTTGTTGTATTTTTCGTAACAATCAACCTGGCCTCTCCTCTTTGAATGGTACTTCATAAATTTATCTGGCACATAGCATCTAAGATTCCCGGTTCTACAGCCTATTTGTCTGTCATGAAGTATATTTCACTTAATTGTTAAAAGGTACAATTTAAGCTGGTTAATCTTTGACTTATTTATTGAAACTTTTCAGCACATTCCAAATTCTAAGTTGCTCAGGAAGAAGTTGTGTTAAATTATTATATTTTGATCTGATTAATATTTCATATTCAAAAAAGAAATCATTGTTTGTAAGCCTTTAGCCCACGACAGCTTGTAGGAAGTGCCATGCATGTACTTGTGAATCTTTGTGGGGGGAAAAAAGTGGGTGCTTAACATTTATGAAAATAAGAAAACATATGTGTACATTAGCTTAGCTATAAATGAAAGCAAGGTATGTTTTGGGATGAAATATTCTTTAACTTATTCACTACCATCTCTTAAAATATAAATAAGCCATATGACTATTTTTCAGTCCAGTGATGTTTAAGAATAAAACTTGTACATTTCTTCTTAGCACCATAGTCCACTTGTTTACGCTACATTTCTTGCCTGAGTACCGCAGCTGTGGGTAAGGCACCGCAGTTGCATCTGGCAAAACAGGATGAGATACAGCACCGTTTCTCATCTGAAAGTCATGCTTTACCAGTGAGATTGGGGCAGGTTGCTCCTGGGTTATTCTGTGTCCCCAACTGCCTGGAGGTGTGAGAGTGAAGTCAGAATTACGTTACTCAGGTAAGAAGTGCAGTAAGTACCCCTGAAGTACATTGTCTCATGAACTTTGTGGCTGCTAAGAAAAACAAGTTTTATCTAGGAGAGAAACAGCTTGGTCCCCATGCACTGTGTTTTACTAGACCTGATATTTGATGGCAAGGCATAACAGCCCCAGTAGTGCAGAGTGATCTTGTAGTGTAAGTGAAACATCAGTGCTTTCACACTAAAAATTGAATCAACCATTGCAAAAATGCAGCATTCTGGAAAAAAGGAATTTTAAGTTTCCAGTGACAGTGACAAATGGTGTGGGGTTTGTTCCTATTTAATTTACTTCTCTTCCACATAAATTGTGCTGGTGACGCAAAGCTAAGTCCAAGTATTTGCAATCTACTCTACTTACATGTAGCTCAGCAGAATGAAGGTATGTGAAACTAATGGTGTATTTGAAGCATTTGAATTTCTTTGCAGTTCTTTATCATTGGTCCTTGATGAATTGTTTGAATGTTATAGAATGGTACACAGTATCATAAAAACACAAAACCACAGATTTTAGACACTAGAGGACAGGTCTGTTGATTCAAGCCATTAAATTCTTCCTCCTTTCAATATTTGATGTAATAAAACTACTTAAAGGTAGATTTTTTGACTAACAAAGCAAACCACACTGCATGCCAACTTGTATCCTCTCAGCAAATGAAAAAACATCATCCACCAAAGAATAAAACTCTGCATCCTCTTAAAAAATACAGGTCTGTAATTCTCAGTTAGGGGTAATGGTGCTCGGATCTTCCCCTCCACTTTAAGAAAGGGAACATCTGTGGTGTTAGACCACAGCCTAAAACAACACAGCAACATTTTTGAGTGCTATAATACTGTAACACAATATCACAGCATTCCTTCTATTTTATTTTCAAGCAATGAGGCTTTATTATATAGAGTTCAGCAAACATATTAAACACTGACAATCAATCTGCTTATGTGAGCCAAGACCAGAGGAAAGAACTGAGCATTGCTACATGTAGACCTCCATACACAGACTCCATGGGAAAAACAACAAAGGTGTTACCAGGCCTTGGAAGTGCCTGTCTGGTGGTGCTGGAATCACCAGGACTGCTTCTGCAGGGTCAGTCCCAAGGGAGTGTTTGCAAAGGGTCTGCTTAGGTGCCCACAAGTATTGTGGGAAAGGTGCTGGAAGGCAGCTCCATGAGAAAAAGCCACTGGGGACATGAAAGAAATCCCCTGCAATGCATTAGGAGTGGATGGAAGGGATCTTATTTTGAAGGCTGAAAGTCAAATCTCGACCAGCATAAATCGGTTGCTGATGTCTCACTCGCAACTGGAAAACTGTCATGTATTTTCTTTGGTTTGCCCAGATACAGCACTGCATGCCAAGGTGCAGCGTGAACTTCAACACTCAGTTCTAAGCTCTGGAAAACATACGTGTGTAATGGAAGCGCCAGCACACCATAACAGTTGTGTTTCAGCACTGGAGTCTGATACTGTCATATAGGAAGAGCCTGGAGGTTGGGTGGAAGGTTGTTGTGGGTGCAAGAAGGGATGGGAAGGGGGGGGGAGGAGTTTTCTGCAAATGCATATTTGGCCTTTTTGATGCCGTAAGATGGTGAGATTTGACCAATGGTCTATTTGAATGGGGACTGTGAATATAAACATGTGGATTTCCTTTTCTGAGTATGTAAAAGAAGAATGCAAGTCTGGTTTTGTATTTAACTGATTGTGGCTGAAAGGGTAAGCTAATAACACTACTCTCAAGCAGGCATGGTAGCAGTGTGCCTTATGCAGACTTTTGCCATCTGTTCCCTTCTTTGAATCCAGTGGGCAAAAAGGCTCATGTTAAAGAATTCTGCTACACTGCAGGGAAATTGGTGCTGTGAAAAGTACAGATTAGCAGAAATGCATGGAGGCAATGCTGCTCAGGATTAAAAATAATGGTCTAAATACTAGGATGATACAGAGCACCCCACAGAAGTGTTACACAGACTGCCCACTCTGTGGCTTTGGCCCATCTGGAAAACTTGAGATGGTGCTTCAAAATCAAATGCTGCTTCAGATTTGTGATTTCTATTAAGTTAGCATTTGGGGGAGCTTTTTCAATCTGCTTCCAAATTGCCAGTCTACCCCAGAAGCCTAGCAGAGTATCAGGCTCTACCTGTACCTGATGTGCAGGAGTTACTCTGAGACATGGCTTTATCCTTCAGCAGACCTCTTTCCAGGATGAGTGCAAGTACTAAGATGAGTGAAATGGGTCCCTCTCAGTGCAGTGGTGCTGATAATGAGCAGAGTAATACTCAGTTACCGTGCACAAGGGAAGGTATTCCTTCAGTTCTCAGTTTACTAGGCCAGGACAGTATGGGAGACTTTTGATAACCTCAGGGCTCACTGGAGCATTATCAGGTAACAAAGGCCAATTGCATCTCCCAGTTTTGAGCTCGTAATCATCTCCAGTTTGCGTTCAGGAAAGAAACAGGGGCAATCACAGCCCATGGCAGACATAAGAGCCAGGGTGTGACTTCCCAGGAATTTCTCTTCTAGAAGCCTCCAATCCAGTTTATGTGATTGTAAACTCAGGGAGGGGACATCAGCTATAGTTGTTAGTCTCTGATTCCCCAAAGAAAGCAAGATTCCTAAGATCATGCTGGAGAGATGTGCTAGAAGAAGTAAAGATGAGGCACTTGTGTCTCACTGAAGAGCTGTGGACCTTCTGAATTTTCACTTACTCCATTTGTTTGTATATGGACAAACTGTAGGTTTATTTGGTGTATTTCCCAATATCAATCTGTGTAGGGTATTTATTCACTAACCATATTGTCTGAGCATTTTGGAAAATGATTAATATATTTATCCTTTTGATCCACAGTGGAGGTAAAGAAATGCTGTTACCTTCATTTCGTATATTGGGAATGGATGCAGCAAGTGGGTAAGTGATATTCTCAATGTCACACAGGAAGATTGTGAAAAACACTGATGATAATTTAGCCAAGTGTCTTAATCATAGAATCATAGAATAGTCAGGGTTGGAAAGGACCTTAAGATCATCAAGTTCCAACCCCCATGCCATAAGCAGGGACACCTCACACTAAACCATGCAACCCAAGGCTTCATTCAACCTGGCCTTGAATGCTGCCAGGGATGGAGCACTCACAGCTTTCCCTGGGCAACCCATTTCAGTGCCTCACCACCCTCACAGTGAAGAATTTCTTCCTTATATCCAATCTAAACCTCTCCTGTTTAAGTTTGAACCCATTACCCTTTGTCCTATCAATACAGTCCCTAATGAAGAGCCCGTCCCCAGCATCTCTACAGGCCCCCTTCAGATACTGGAAGGCTGCTATGAGATCTCCACACAGCCTTCTCTTCCCAAGGCTGAACAGCTGCAACTCTCTCAGCCTATCTTCGTATGGGAGATGCTCCAGTCCCCTGATCATCCTCGTGGCCCTCCTCTGGACTTGTTCCAACAGCTCCATGTCCTTTTTATGTTGAGGACACCAGAACTGCACACAATACTCCAGGTAAGGTCTCACAAGAGCAGAGTAGAGGGGCAGGATCACCTCCTTCAACCTGCTGGTCATGCTCCTTTTGATGCAGCCCAGGACACGGTTGGCTTTCTGGGCTGCAAGCGCACACTGCAGTCAACTCATGTTCATTTTCTCATTGACCACCACCCCCAAGTCCTTCTCTGCAAGGATGCTCTGAATCTCCTCTTTGCCCAACCTGTAGCTCTGCCTGGGATTGCTCCAACCCAGGTGTAGGACCTTGCACTTGGCATGGTTGAACTTCATGAGGTTGGCATCAGCCCACCTCACAAGCGTGTCAAGGTCCCTCTGGATGGCATTCCTGCCCTCCAGCGTATCCACCGAACCACCCAGCTTGGTGTCATCATCAAACTTGCTGAGGGCGCACTCAATCCCACTGTCCATGTCAGCAACAAAGATGTTGAACAAGACTGGTCCCAACATCGATCCCTGAGGGACACCACTCGTCACTGGCTTCCAGCCAGACACTAAGCCATTGACCACAACTCTTTGCGTGTGGCCATCCAGCCAGTTCTTTATCCACCGAGTGGTCCACCTATCAAATTGATGTCTCTCCAATTTAGAGACAAGGATGTTGTGTGGGACAGTGTCGAACCCTTTGCACAAGTCCAGGTAGATGACGTCAACTGCTCTACCCCTGTCCCTCAGTTCCATAGCCCCATCATAGAAGGCCACCAAATTGTTCAGGCAGGATTTGCCCTAGTAAAGCCATGCTGGCTGTCACCAAGCACCTTGTTGTTTTTCATGTGCCTTAGGATGCCTTCCAGGAGAATCTGCTCCAAGATTTTGCCAAGCACAGAGGTGAGACTGACTGGTCTGTAATTCCCCGGGTCATCCATTTTCCCCTTCTTGAAAACAGGGGTTATATTTCCAGTCATCGGGAACTTCACCTGACTGCCATGATCTTTCAAATATGATGGTCAGTGGCTTAGTAACTTCATTCATCAGCTCCTTCAGGACCCGCGGATGGATTTCATCAGGTCCCATGGACTTGTGCACATTCATGTTCTTAAGATGGTCTTGAACCAGATGCTCCCCTACAGTGGGTCCAAGGTCTTCATTCTCACAGTCCCTGCATCTGCCTTACAAGACTTGGGTGTTGTGGTCATAGCCTTTCCCATTGAAGACCAAGGCAAAGAAGTCGTTCAGAACCTCAGGCTTCTCCAAATCCTGCGTAGCCAGTTCATCCGATAGCTTCTGGAGGGGGCCTAAGGTGTCTTTTATTTGCAATATACTCACAGAATCCTTTCTTGTTATCCTTAACAAGCTAAGTTTAATTCTAACTGGGCTTTAGCTTTCCTCAGCTGGTCCCTAACCTCCCGAACAACATCCGTGTACTCATCCCAGAGCGCCTGTCCTTACTTCTACCTTTTATAAGCCTCTTTTTGTCTTAGAATTTTTCTCAGCAGGTCCTTATCCATCCATGGAGGTCTCCTGGCCCTCCTGCTGCACTTCCTTCTAGTTGGGATGCAACACTCCTGAACTTGTAGCAGGTGATCTTTGAATATCATCCAAGAGTCTTGGGCCCCCCTGCCCTCTAGGGCTATATCCCATGGAACCTTATTAATCCTTGAACTGTCTTTCCTGCTCTAAGATCAGACCTAGATTTCAGAAGGCAAAACAGGTACTATAGGAAATTTTAACTACTCAAATTGTTTTCCCTTACCTTGTCCTTAAAACTCTACAAACTTTTCAGGTAACTGCCTAAATATTAATGAATTTTTAATCTTTCAACAGACCATTTATGTCCTTTTGGAACAAAGATTACTTCCTAGTCTTATCTGTTCAGTTGCATAATGAACATATGCAGAAATGACATGGCTGTAAGGTAGCTTTATGTTTAGGAAAGGTGATCCTGCAGCCGTAACAGCAGATAAGCAGATGGATGGGTGGCTGAAGTCACACCTTGTAAATTTAGCTGTTTGCAAGAATATGGTCACATTTTGTCCTGCAATATGTGGCCATTGCAGCGTATCTGAAAAGTTATCAAACCTGTGTTAATGTATGTCTTTAAGTCGTATTTTCCTTTGGTTTTTCACAGTGCTTAGAAACACAGAACATGAAGCAATGCCTTAAATGTTCCACAACCAACACCAACACGGAGTCAAAAGACTCAGCTCACTGAATAGTTGTTTTTCTCTGGTGTGTCCATAAAGCAGAAAACTTCTCCAACTGTCAGGCAGGGGTATATACCTCTCAGCTGAGAGATCTCGTGCTTTCCCCTCATCTTCTCCCAGTCTCTCCCTTACCTGGACAGCACACATCATTAAAACTTTTGCTGACATCTTCTGAGGATCATCTTAAGGAAAACTGAACAAACATGAACATAATCCAAACTCCTCTGTCCAAGTGCCCATGCTTTGTCAAGGAGCATGAGCTGTTGAGCCTCACTGTAAACTTTGATACTGGGGAAAGGCTCTTGAGGTAGAGCCCACCTTGCTGGTGTCAGCCTCATCCCTGCTCCAGCTCTAGTTTCTGCTCAGAATATTAGGGCGAGTCCTGGCCTGTCTCTTGAAACAACTGAGGCTTAGCACTGCCAAATCTGTTCCCTTTGGCTGCAGGCCGGGAGGCTGAAATGCACTGGCAGGTGAGCACATCAGGGTGCAAAGAAGTCTCCACAGTGTCAGTCCTCCAGTGTGAGCAGACTCGGTGTCAGCAGTAGCGCCGGAGGCTGGTGTCTGTACGGGGCGAGGGAAACGGAGCAGGTTTCTCAGTCGCAGCTAGCTGATGGGCATTTCTGCCAAATCTCCCTTGGACAAGTTTGTGCTAGACCTGTCAGCACTTGCTGTGGGAAAAATCTTTCTTCCTGCACTTCTTGGGACAGAAAGCTGGCAAGGAGAGCCTGGCTCTGCCTCTCTTCCAAGCAGGCTGCAGGGATCCAGGGGAGGCGTCAGGGTGTAGGGGAGGGAGGGCAGCAGCCTTCTGCCTGCCTGCCCCACAGGGGCCTGAACTCAGGACTGTTTCTCACCAGACCAGGCAGGACAGCACTGATAGAGGACAGCGTTGCTCCTTGAAGCATGAAAACCCAGCTCCACACAACGGGGTTTCTTTTCAGAAACTCTGCTATGAAAACTTCCTGGAAACTCTCTGCATAAATGTAGCTTTCCAGCAGGTTTTGCCCCAAAGATCGTGATTTGGCTGATCAGCACTGGCTGGAAACTGAGCTTTTTAGTGACTCTACAATCCAGCCCTTGTCAGTCATAGCACTTGGGTACATGCATGGGTCTCTTTGTGATAAACCTCACTGGAATTTGGAAAACATTCAGCAAATTTGACCTCTATTTTGTCTTACAAATATCACAGTGTCAAGCAGCATCACACATGTCTTATCTCTCCCAAACTGGGAGGAGATGGAATTATTATGTGGTCAACTCTGATTTTCCAAAACAATGCCTTTTGAGTCAAAGGAAAAAAGCTTTTTGCTTCTTAGAAAGAAAAGAGAATGTCCTCTCTTTGTCTGGGAGAAGGGGCCTTGTCTCAGGCTTCCTCTGATCCCTCACAGGCATGTACCCATCACCCCAAATGAGTCTAAAGAATTTCTGTCTTTTGTAGGTATAGAGAAGCATTGCAGCCAGCTCCTGGAGGATGGTCCCAACTCATTTCTCTGTTCTCACCACAGAAAAGGGAACGGAGGCTCTGGCAAAACCTTGGCGAAGAACAGCTCTGACCAGAGTTAAGAGCTTCTAACTTCTCTGCAAAATAGAAAGAAAAGTGCAAAACAGATAGCAAAGCCTGCTGCAGCAATCCAGAGAAAACGTGTTTAGCAACAAGTCCGCATCTTACAGTAAAGCTGCTGCTCCTCGTGCTAACATGAGGAAGGTCAGGCTCTTTCTTTCCTTAAAAAATGTATGTGGTCCCAAGATGCCCTCTCTCCAGAGCCCCTTCCAGCTGCTGCCCAGGGTTCAACACCCATATGGGTGCTCTCAGTGGTGGCAGAAGAGGACACAGAGACATGGTAGCGTTGGGAGCCCCACATAGCTGGCAGCCCGGCTTGCTGCCGAATCTCTGTGTGGCCTATCTTAATTACTTAAAGCTTTCCTTTTCCCCCTCACCACGAAGGCTGGAAAGCAGTATTTATCTACTCCGCAAAACTTTTATGAGTATTGGTATGGTTTTGTAGAATTCCTGAAGAACGGGGAACACAATAGCCTGCAGTGGAGCCAGACTTCCCAAACCGAAATGCCTATGATGTTTGCCTGTTTACACACAGACTCTGCAGGAGGAAATTGTGCTCCTCTGCTTCACACCGATCCCAGTAGCAAGTGCTCCACACCACTCAAAATCCAGCTGAGGGGCAACCACCCAGCATGCCCCAGGCGCCTTGGCCTCTATCTCCCTCCTCCTGTGTCAGTCCCAGGCTCAGAAAGAAGCCCCAGTGCCACCATAAGGCAGCTGAATATGGCTCAAAACCACATAGGGACTGCACACTAGTTTATATTCCCCCGGAAGTGAAATTTCCCTGGAGAAATTTTTCATGGGAAAAGCCTCCTCATTTTCCTGCCAGTGGGCTGGGAAAAGTTAATTTGAAACAGGACAGGTAATCCCTGCCTTACCCAAAATATCCCTTCAGGTTTGGACAGCCCTTAACTACTGTGATACTGTGATTGATACAGCCAGCAGTATCACATACCTTTAAAGACTTCTCTCACAAGCAACAGAGAGGATCAAATAGTAATAGTAATGATAATACTGTGTTTATGTCACAGCAGTGTTAATGGTCAACTGAACAGTAGATGCTGCAACTGAGACCAAAAAAATGTTTCATATTGTCCTGGGTTCAGCAGCAGCAGTCATTTTTCTCCTTCTCAGTAGCTGGTGCAGTGCTGTGTTTTTGACTTTCAGCCTGGGAACAGCGCTGATAACACCAATGTTTTTATTTGCTGCACAGTAATGTTTACTCCGACCAAAGACTCTGTGAGTCTCATGCTCTGCCAGGGAGGAGGGGAAGCCGGGAGGAAGCAGAGACAGGACATCTGACCCAAACTAGCCAAAGAGGTATTCCATACCACATTACATCAGGCCCAGTATATAAACTGATTGGAGTTATCCGGAAGGGCTAGATCACTGCTCAGGTCAGGCCGGGTATTGGTCAGCGGGTGGTGAGCGGTTGTATTCTCTTCCCTTGTTATTTCCCTTATTATTATTATTGGTGGTAGCAGCAGTGGTTTGTGTTATACCTTAGTTACAGGAGTGTTCTTATATCGACCAATGGGAGTTACAGTCTTTTGATTCTCCTCCTCATCACTCCAGAAGTTGGGGCGAGGAAGCAGGTGAAGTGAGTGAGTGGCAGCATGGCTGACTGGGCTTAAACTATGACACATATGCAAAGAAAGCCCTATGCAAGAGGCGGATGAGTGTAGGTTAAATAGCAGAAGCTTCTTGCTGAGGAGGCCTAGACTGCAGTGCTTCATGCCTGGGCTTAGCTTGCTTTTCCTTCTTTCCCCCTCTTCCCCATGCATGCCAGTCATTTCAGTTTAGATAAAGCAGCCTTTTAGAAAAACATAGCAAGCCAAAACAAACCAAATCCAAGTATCCATTGTTTTCTCTAGCCTATCCCTCCAAAAGCAGTTTGCTTTATTCCTGTGAATCAAAAGGTATTACTCCCTTACTCATCATTCCCATTTGCATTGCTCAAGAGAAGACAAAGCAGAGATCCAAAAAGACAAAGAATTCTGAAGCTTTCACTAGGATTCAGCAGCTCCTTCCCCAGGAAGCTGTTGGGACTTAATGCTTGAAAACTGACTATACAGTGGTGGTTATATGCTTGGGGCAAATGGAGCCTTCACGAAGGTGCAACCCTAAAGGGAACTCTAATGTGAAATAGCAAAGTGGAGCAAAACTGGGCTGGCATATGCAGCAATGTCAAGTTCCCCCCATAGTTGTTCATGTGTTAGGTTTCGGCACTGTACAGGAACTGTAGCAGGTATATGTGTAGAGCTTCAAAACACTAGCTACAGCTCTCTGGAGCCACACAGGGAGTTTAGATACAAAAGACAGAAGGATTTTGCTTCTGTAAAGCTTGAAAGAGGTTTGGAGACCAGAGCAGAGAACCCAGGAAAGACGTGTGGTGCATTGTGAGAAATAGGATCAGAACCCTGTAGAATGGGAGGTGAGGAAAGCTGCTTCTGATGCAGGTGTTAAGCAGCTGGATGTCCCTAAGGAAGCTGGCAGAAAGGGCAGTCACAGCCTCCCTGGCTCCACTGCCCCAGCTGCTGAGGGCACCCTTTGTGAAAAGCCCATGCCTCATAAAAGACAGGAGCACACAGCAACAGGGGAAGGATTCAACCTGGGTCCACAGGTAGTGCTGGGTCCAGGTGACGCTGCTTAATTAACCCCGGGGGTCACTGGCTTTCTGGTGCTGGAGCCACACCAGCAAAGGCCACTTCTGGTGCCAATGAACCAATTCTGCATACTTCTAGGAGGAAGGTGGGCTGGCTGTGATACTGTTTCAAGCTTTCTTCTAGCAACAAGCCAGTATCAGCTTTGTTTAAAGGTTTTTTTCACCGCTCAATCTCACCTTTGTGCCCTCTGTGTCTCCAGAAAAAGCACTAACGTCAAGGTAGGCTCTGAGCTGACTCACTTTTGTCAGAGGAAGGGTTTCTCGTCCTCTTGCTGCTGCTTCGGTCCTTCGTTCCCACACCTCATGGCTCTCCCCATTTCACTGTAGAGCCTATGCTCCACAAAATGCACTGCAAGCTTTCAAAGAATGCATCTGTTTATATTACCTCTCCCTGGCCCAACATCCTGTTTGGGGAAAAAACGCTTCTCTAATGAGAAGCGGGGGAAGCAAACGGATCATTCCATCTCGCCATGCGAGAGGTGGCGGCCTCCCTTTCCCCTCAGCATCTTTCGCGGTTTGGGAATGGGCTCCGTGTCCTGCCCAGAGCCGCAGCCCGTGGGGGGCGGTGGGCAGGCCCAGCCAGGCTCTCCGCGCAGGGGCCCGGCAGGGCTCTGCTCCCTCGGTGCAGCCCCGGAGCTTGGCCCGGCTGCCCGAGGGCGGTGCAGGCCAGGCTGGGCTCGACCCGGCGCCGGGCGGGCGCTAGAGGGAGCCGCGGCCGCGGCCATGAGCGCGCGGCCATGAGCGCACGGCCCGGCCCGGCCCAGGCCGCGGGCAGGGGACAGCGCTCGGGTGGCTCCCGCTGCCTCCCTGCAAACTGGTGTGGAGCCCGCCCCATGGTTTCGCTTGGGTTTAGCGGGTTTGCTCGGCTGTGCGTTGGTGGCGGCAATGACCCGGGGTGCTTCGCTCCGTCTCTCAGCATCTGCCGGGCCCCGTATACCTGCAGGCCCTGGGCCAGCCCGAGGCAGCCGGCAAGGGGATGGAGCAGGGGAAATGGCTTGTTGTCAGAAGCAGGGAGGTTGTGAGAGAGCCAGGGCTGCCAGGCAGACAGTGCTGGAAGGAGTGAGCGTCCAGGCAGAGAGGATGGCAGGAGACTGAAGGCGGAAGGTGATGTGCTATGTGGCAGGATGTTAGAAGAGGAAAACCAGGGAGTGGCCACATCTCTGGAGATCACAGCAAGGGCAGAGGAGAGAGGAAGAGCGAGGAAGCGCCTTGCTGCATACTGAAATGATAATAACTTACTTTTAAGAGCCAGCCAAAGAAACCAAGAATGTGAAAAGTCTTTTCCAGGCTGGGGCTGTTACAGTCTTTGATGAGTGAGTGTCAAACCTGCAAAACCATATTCCCATTGACTTTTGGCAGTGGGAAGAATAAATTAAACTTCTGCACAGATGGTACCTTTCTTCTGGTGACATCAAAGCTTGGAAAAGATGAATAGCCTAAACCTTATCTCTCTCTTGAGAGATCATTCACTGTTACAATCCCAGCTTCGCCAGGCACTTACCCAGTCTTACACTTCAGGAACGGGAGCCTAGGTCTCCTCCTTCTCACTTTAAATAGGAGCCTTCCCGCCATGCTTTCCCCCTTCCTGTTACCTCTCCTGCAGCAGCACCGCACGGGGGCACGGGCAATTATCATTAGGTGAATTCACCTGTGGTTCCTTGTTTGCTATTTTGGTTCAGACAGAACATACATCCTGGGATATGGGCACAGAAAGACATTAGGTGCTTTAAATCTTATGCCTCGGGCCCCTCTCCAAGGAAAAGCTGTTGCTAACTTACAGCTGTCTCGTGCTCTCTGTGGAATGAGAGGGAAGTCCATTCAGTCTGGTGAAAATAAATCCACTATCATAGCTGGCATTCTCGTTGGTAGTCTCAGTGCAGAGGCCAAGGATTTGAGGGCTATGACACATGAGGCAGCTCACTCCTAAAGAGCTTGATCTGGGTTGAAACGTGTCATCAGAAAAGCATGAGGAGCCTTGTGCTCCTGCTGTCAATACAGTACTTGCCCTCTTCACACAGACCGGCTTTCTTTTTCTGTCCTGCCAGTCTGGCACACGGCATGGGTACGCTTTACTGTACATTCACTTTAAAGGAGAAGGACACCCAGCTTCCTCTCGCTAAGCTCAAGGACTCAATCATCAATCCTTCAGCTACCATTTTGCTATCACCATATGCCCTTCTCCTGAATAAAAAACCGTGTCCTCTCCTGCCTGCTACCTGGCACCTATACCTGTTGACTCTCCTCTCTCGTTCCTTAGCTCCTCCTGGCATGAAGCTGAGTGCCCAGGCAATACCCGGTGCAGTAACATGCAGCTAGACACATTGTCAAGTGGATGAGCAGTGAGAAATGGGCTGTTGCACAGACATCATTTGGGTAGCAGTCTGGTGATGAGGAACCAGGTGTCCCTGCAGACATGACTGCACCATGCTGCACCCCAGGGAAAGTCCAGAGTCCTGGGCAGCAGTCACACTGTGCTGATGGCAGCTGTCAGGACACTTGGGAAAATCCCCTTGAGTTTGCCAACTCCACAACATCAGCCTTTGCATCCTCTAGCAGACAGACTTCCACCAAGAGAAGTGCTTCTTGCACCTTTTCTTGCTTCCACCAAGAGAAGTGCTTTTTGCACCTTTTCTTGCTTCCACCAAGAAAAGCTTCTGTTTTGTGAAGCGCTGTTGGCTGGAGGGCCATGAAAATAGTGCTCACAAGTCTTATTTTCACTTTTCACATTGCTTAAAATGAATCTACTGCAAGATGTTGTGTAGCGGGCATTAAATAGAGGAATTAAATCTTGCCAGAGAATTGCTGGGCTCACTGACTAGCCACAGGTGCAGCTCTAAGAATAAAGTGGCTGTCAGGAGCTCTTCCAGGAGTACAGCAGCCATGTAGCTGTGTACATGCTCTGCTGTTGCCAGCCTTCCCCTCCAGTTTAGGATCAAGAGCAAGTCTAGGGCTGTGCAAGAGGCTATCACAGGCAAGAAGTGTTGACTATGATAAAGCTATTTATCATACGATATGAGAAAGCAGAAGCTTTCGTCATAGAGGCCTGGAGGTTTTAGTCTTTACTGTTTTATCAACAGGTCTGAGACTTTACACAGGCTCCTCATAATGGGTGAAATCTCTGGTGGAGTGGGTTTCATAACCTTTCTGACTTAATTCATTTGATATGGTAAATGTAAGTGTAGCACACAGCAAATAGGCCAGAACAAGTCAGTGAGGCAAGAAGGTACAGTGAGCGAAAAGGACGGATGCAGTGGGGAGATACACCACCAGCAGAAACATGAATGCAAAGCAAAGCCTTCTAGGAGAGTTGTCATCCATCAACACTGATTTGCAACCTTACATCACCACTGTAATGGTCTTGCATTTCACAAGCTTTCCCTCATGGAGCCTAATCATACACCACTGTCCCTGTGGGTGAAATTAAGGGTGTGAATCACCCTGGAGGTGACCTGTGGACTTTTCAAGTGAAAGGACTATAAGAAATAATAGAAAAGGTTAAAAAAAATCAATCTTAAGTCTCCAAGCTTTCCCAGGAAATTCTGGGTGGCCTGGTGTGATTTCTTCCCCCTGCAGTCACACTGACCTCGGTGTTTCCTTGATACAACTTCCACATGCTCACTGTGAGTCCTCCTTAGGGATGAGCATGCCATGTACTCATTCTCCAACTTAAAAATAAAGAGTCTGGAAAACTGTAAGCCAGGGGTGCTCCAATGAGGCCATGCAGAGAGAGCTGCAGCCTCTGCAGCTCCCGGCTCCTGCACACCTTCCTCTGAAGTCTGTGGCCATGGTTCTAAATTACAAAGTGCCAAGAGAAGGAGAGGCCTGCAGCTGGTTTTAGTCTTGGGGTGAGAAAGTTAAATGAATAAAGGAATTAGAGGCAGCTCTTCCACATAGGTGATTAGTGCAAAGGAATGTCAAATTCGGCAAAGAAGGTTTGCTTATCAAGCTGCAGCTTTATTAAATGCGTTCCAGACTTGCATTGCTTCATTCAAGTTTAACAGAGCTGTAATACTTAATATGCCCTTCAGCAATTTAATACTCTCTTGTACAAATCATTGGAAAATTTAAAATAGAAAAATATGTCCAGGCTTAACTGTAAAAAGAAGGAGAACTGTACAAAAACAGGAGAAAGAATGCATGGGTAAAGCTGAATATTACTGAATATCTTACCACATGTATTATTCTGCTGAGTTATTAGTACGTGCATTCTCATCTGCAGGCTAAAGAGAGAACTAGCAGTAATAACTTACAGAACAACAATTTTCAGTGTCAGGGCTTGAGACTGACATCACATCATGCTCAGATATTACTTGTCAGGAAACACGTTTTATACACTTCTTTTGCCTTCGGAGAGAACAAATGTGGGTTTCATCTTTAAGGAAATTAAAATCGGTTGTTGGTGCTGCTTATAACAGACAGGAAATATTACTGTCAAGCATCATACAATAGCTTTCACAATAAAAAGGGATGTAAATGTTGAATTGGTAAATCACTGAAACATTAGAGACAGTCTTTGTTGGAGATAAGGAGAGGACAAGCCTGTAAAATGCCTCAGTGCTGCATAATTATGTGTGAATATAAACACATCCATATATATGTATTTCTGCATAAATATTTTGGGTCTGAAACCTTGTGTAAGAAAGTTCCTGTAAGGTTCCATGTGTACAAGGTGTGCACGGATCTCTCCTACTTTGGATGAAAGGATGTTATTTAATAGTAGATATGCCTGTGGGAAAAAAAGGGCTTTATTTTGTGGTTGTCAGACTGCCTTGCAGAGGGTGGTTGCAAGAGGTAGATGCAACAGTGCCTGTTGCATCCAACAATGAGACACTCCCAGGACAGGATTGGAGTGCAGGAAAGGCATAGTCACATATGTGTTGACTACACCCCTGTCCATTGAGGTGCAACTGATACAAAGCCATATATATAGTACAATACTGTATACTGGCCACTTCTAATGACACTGACTCATTCTGTCAATCAGCATATTGCTGCTGACCCAGACTGACTGCCAGTAGCCAGCATGAGTCAATGATACACACAGATCACAGGGCCTTACAGAGGCTGGAAAAGCCATTGCTCCTAGGAGACAAACTTACTCAGGACATAAAGGACAGGAGGATTAAAGATTTGCCCAAACTCACAAGCTGAGTTAAACAACAGCTCTGACCAGAATCTCCCCTTCTCTGCCCTAGTCACACACTACCAGGCCCTGAGCCATTTTAACAATTACCATTGCCTTCTACTGGCAACCTCAGACTAACTCTTTCCTTACTATTTAAGGGCTGCAGGACTGGACATGACCTCCTGAATCACTGATCCCAGTCCCTTCTAATTGGAGGCAACCACATCATATGAGCCTAGTCAGAAGTGCCTCAAAGTGAGCAGGGTGGTGGGATGTGTGATGATTTCATCCTTCCAAATTCCAGAGGCAACACCCAAGTGGTTCTGACAGTGATTTTCTCTAGCTCAGACATTACAGGAAAACGGTTAAGAAAAGGAATTTGTGCCAAAAGGTATTTAGTTTTGCTTGTATTTTCCTGACATGGCTATGGAACTGCAAGTGAGGTGGGATCTGGGTAAAGCAGACACTCATCTCTCCATGGTAAGCAGCAGTGGCACTGAGTATTAAAAACCAGCTTGCCAGCATTTGAAACCTCAGGGAGTCCTGCTGAAGCAGAAGCTGGTATAATATATTGAATATCAGAAAGAACCGGTGGATGGTAATGGGGCCTAATTGAGGCCTGAATGTATTAGCAATGTCTGCCTTTGAAAGGCACATATTCTATGGCCTCTAGGATACACAGAATTTATTTCCTGAGCAGGAGGAGAGGGCTTTGATTTTCCTGTTCCATTAGCCTCCATCTCCCACCTCTCTATGTGGCAGCCTATCTCATTGCCTGTAGGAGGGAGGACCTGGGCAGTCGGTGGTCCTGTCTCTGCAGAGTGCAGGCCTTAAAGATAATTATTTATTTTTGATTTCTTGTCCTCAGACCCACGTGGTGGAAAGGAGGGATGCCCTGTGGGATCAGCTCTCTTGTTTGCTGGGAAGCACACCCTGCAATGCGTTTCCATTGCCAGTCCTTTCGGAGGCTGCGAGTTATGAAGCAGCATGGTAGCAGCATGATGTGCCTGAGGTGATGGGCATAGGTGAGCACAAGAAAGAGAAGGGTGAGCACGATTGCTTAGAATTTGAAGGTGGGATAGAGAAACAACTAAAACAAGAGGTATAGGGTTGTCACACCAGCCTCCCTTAGCGGCAGCTGGGGCCCTGGGTCACCTGGGTGCTGCTTAAAAAGCGCTCTTGGACATAGACAATGTAGGAAAGAGACTCTCAATACGAGCCAGAAGCACAGGGGAAAAGGAGCTGAAAGGACATTAGAAAGAAGACACAGATGCTTGTGGCAGGTAGAAAGCCAGAGCTCCTAGGAAGCGTCACATTCACCCAGTCTTGGTGAGGCCCAACAGCATCTTTCACCACAACACTGCAGAAACAAGCATCAGGAATTCAGGGCTTTGGGCCTTCCACAGAAACAACCCTCCTTTGCTTGTGTCCAAAGAAGCTGCCAAAGTAATATGGCAAACAGCTATGTGTTAAAGAACAAAGGCCCCTTCTTTAAACAGCAAAGAGTGTTTTAACTTGTTCCAAAATGCAGGAATGAAACTGAGTTTCATGTCACCACTGAATTGTGACAAGCTACCAAGAAAACCTACTTTGGAGAAGCTGGCACAGTTTCCATAGTTGATATCCAAAAGCTACATAAAATTATCTGCAGCAACAAAGTGAGAGTAACAAGCAAGAGAGATTTTGTTGTCAGGAGGAGGAAAGGGGAATCACATAGCTCAGATTTATTGAGGCAGACAATTCAAATAGCTCAGGGATGTTTTTAAGTCCCGTCTTCAACAAATACCTAACGGCTCTAAAGCATGTAAGAGCCACTTTCTCATGAAAAGGAGGACAGACTACTTGTATGCATTGTGTGGACCTCATTCATGTATCAATAATAAGCTGCTAGTGTCACTGTAGCTCAACTACAGGTAATTTCACTTATATTTAAATTTTTAATTTTGAAAGTAACACTCTTGTGACTCTGCCTATTTAGGTTCCGATAAACTAGTGCAGGCTGGGAGTCAGGATTCGGAATTTGCATTGGAAAAAAAACAGTAGTGTTGACCCTTGCAAGAAAACAGCAGTCCTGCACATAATGGCTCCAGAAGTTGGTCATTCACAGCAAATGAGACATAACTGATGATTACAGAGAAATTCAGCACATTTCTAGGCAGTTAAAGCTATTGCTTGCTGTGAGGAGCTACAGTGATCAGAGGCTTGGCCATGTTCCATGCATCAGAGTGTGCCCCTGGACAGCCAACAAGTTGTAAGCTTTCCTCTCTTTTCATAAGATTCTGCCATACCTGTGGGCGTTAAGGTCAGAGAGAATCTTTCAAGCCACCAAAAAGTACACAGAAGTGTTCATCCATTTCTGCTGGAGATTTATCTAGTTATTTCTACATGTGGTTGTGTGAAATTTCTTGGCAAAAGTCAGCTTTTAGGAAGGGTATTATAGAATAGAGATTGTGCTGCATCAGCAGTGTGTGAAGAGATATTAAAAATAGACATAAATAGGAATGGCAGGTGTTGGTAGCATCAGTCTTTAGGTCAGTTGCATGTGGTTTCCAGAAACTTCTTTCCTTACAAAAATCAGTGCTAAGAAAATACAATAACTTCTGCACCTACTCTGGAAACAAAGAGAGCACTGCTCAGGACCTGAGGAAGAGACCTCCTCAGCTGAAAGCAGTGCAGCATGCTGGTGGCTCCTATTGCTTTCCCCTGTATCTTCAGCCTGCTTCTATCTCTGGCATAGAAGCAGCAGTAGAGTAGTACTGCCTCTCACTTGAGTAATTCACTTGCAGCTACTTTTACAGTGAGCTTCCAGAAACCTAGTTGGAAGGAAAACAAGCTGCAAGAGCCAGGACATCAGCTTCCACTGATCTTCCTTGCCTTGCCACATTTTCTTCCAAAGCTGGTGACAAAACACCTGGTGCGACCACAGGCTTGGAGGGGGGTGATAAGTAGGCACTAAAGATAAAAGTTTTCACATCAAAACCAACTTGACATGTGCCCAGCTGGGGTGGTGGTGGCTGGCAGTGGAGCAACAAAGCTGTTTAGTGTATATGGTAGGTCAGTTCTTAAAGCACATAAGGTACTGTGGTGAATGGCCATTACTAGATTTTCCTAGTAGTTTATGTTGCTACGTATTAAATGGAAGCTACCTCTGCAGCTCAGAACATCAGTACTCATTGCAGAGTGACAGACCCAGATAATCTCTCAGGCTTCAGGCTCACAAGTACCTCTCTCTAACAAGAGCAGTAGATCTGGGGCACTGCACGTCTCTCCCTCCTCCCTGTGTCTCTCTAGGACAAATGGACTGCTAGCATTCTCCATGCCTGGGAAACTCTGATTAGGTGGTGGCGCTTCATCAGACTGCAGAAAGTTCATCCAGGGTAAAGCTGGATTATGGGAGCCCAGCTTCTAAGATGCTAGAGAAAGAAGACTTTCAAAATCTTTAACAGGGAATTCTTCATTACTGTAAGGAAAATATTGAGCCTACATCTCCAAGAAAACAATGGCAGTCCAGACAGATCTTCACTGCCATTGATGGATCTATTACAGCTATGGAAAAAGGTTCCCCCATCCAAACCAGACTCAGTAAGCCTGCCCACTCTGAGAATACTGTTAGAGATATCAGAAGGTGACCATGGACTGCCAGTTTCCTAATGAATAGTTTCATCTATTATAGTATTTGAAATGTGAGATCCAGAGATAATGACTCAAGGATTGCTCAAGAGGACAGGATGCAACCTCTCTGAAAAGCTTCTTTCTGCTCTTTTGCTGATAAGATAACTAATAAATGTCTTCTGGAATGGGGCTCTGGTGCACACTGCCAAAATTTAATTTGTGCATTTGTTCTTCTGAATCAAAGACATTGAGTGATGAAAACCAAATTGCTAGTGTCAGCTAGGTAAAACCAGTTAATATTCTGCAGCTGGAATAAAGTTCCCATACCTGCATTCCTCCTAGGTACAGTTCATTTAGGCATTTCAGATATCCACTGAGTGAATACTTTTGGGGTTTGGAGGTCAGGAGTGGTTAAAACAGAAGTGCTTTGGAAGCTAGTTTGCAGAACAATCTCTTTGAATGGAGAAAATGAGATATAAATCAGCACTTTTTCCTGGGACACAAAAGAAAGGATAACTCAAGAGCTTGCAGTTTGCCTTCTGTTAAAATACATGGAGTTCTGTTAGGTGGTTCAGTAGCCAGGGCTCAGCATTATGTCCTAGCAAGTGAACTCCCAATCACAGAACATGCACAATTTGCAGCAGCATGGAACAGCAGCATCTATTGCACTGTGCACCTCAGTGGCAACAGTGATACCTCTATTATAACACAGAAATAGCCAACAGGATAAATGATCTTGAACAGTAGATTAGTCACAGTTAATTCTCTCAGGGAGTTTTTGACATTCTGAACCTAAGTGTAATGAAAGGGTGCTTCTTCAGTTTAGTGTTTTATATGAGAACTGATGCTGTTTTTATCAGCAGTGCGTGGATGCATGCACATGTGAGTGCATGAATGTGTCCATTCAACGTAAAGGTTTGACCTGGACAATCCATACTTGATTGATTTGAGATTTCTTTGGGTTAGACTGCATACCCTGTCTGGATATGGGACACTGCACCCATGGCTTTGTCCCTAGGACCATAAAACCTTTCCATTCAGATGCTGTGTGTCTGTACTTCCCCTTAATACCTCAGCCAAAGTTGCAGCAGGCACTGACAGATTCATTAATAGGTGCAAATGCAAAGGAGATGGAGGCTCTATTGGCATCCTGTTCTACTGATCTCTGCCCTTGGATTTTGCTGGGTATCTTGGTCAGAGAACAAGTGACACTCCAGGTTCCCTTGCACAGGCCAGCAGAAAGGGGAGAGCCATATAACTGACCAAACACAGTCAAAACAGCAGGGCATTTGACCTGCAATACAGAGATGCTGATTCCAGTAAGCTTTCTCCTAGCTCTGTAAATAAATTTTGAGCCCAGAAAGAGGCTTGATAAGTGACACAGAAGTGGTGTGGAAAGTTGAAGCATTCAAAACCAAAAGGAAATAATGCACAGTAAGTACCTTTCCCTGCCTAGCTTGCCTGTTGCTGCTAGAGCTACTCTGAGTGCCCCCTCCCTCTTCTTTCAAGTGATTAAACCCTGACTGTGCTTGAGGGAGGGTAAGGTGGTTCAAACCATAAATAGTCAGTCCAAAGGTCAGGCAAGCCAAACTGATGTTTCAGTTCCCAGTTCATACTGGGCTGTGCACTCAGTTGGAATCTGCATCCGGTAGATATTTACAAAAATTTATCTCCATTAGTCCATCAAATTCCTTTCTCACTTCCCAGCGTACAACACTGAAAGATGTTAACTGCAGTGTTGCTGCGGTATATTAACAGCATCTCATTTTAGTCCTCTGGCTTGTGTTCACACACGCACACAGATGCACACCTCAGTGAGACAGATCAGTCCCATCAGCCCTGTTTTGTAGCTGGGCTTCAGAGTCAGGGTGGGGTGTGCCCCAGGTTAAGAGTTAATGCTCCAACCCATGGCACAGTATTCTCCGATTTATCAGAAGTTACTGGGACCATTGGGGAAAGCGTCAGCAAGGTTATGATGGGTATACATGCAATCGGATGAAAGATTTGTTTCCTTAATTCATGATCACTGGAAATAGGTGGGGATAAGTGCAGATGTGGAAACCAAAGCATTTGCAATTTTGTGCTGAAGCAAGTTTGTAGCTTTGTAGTTTATTTTCAACTGTAGGCATTTCACTCACTGAGTTGAGCACAAAGTATCTTTAGGTTTTAATATGTCCTGTGGGATTAGAGTCATTGGATTTGGAGCCAACCAGTCTGTTATTTGGGGAGGGTAAGGAGGTGGCAGTGTCTGAACTGCCTATCTGATCTTGCCAACACTTCAGTGACCTTTCTGTACAAGTGGAGAGCTGGGAACACAACCATTGCTTTAGAAAGGAAAGAAGTGGAGGTAACCTCTGATTTTGGCAGTGTATGCCCACCTGTTTCAGGGGTGCAGCAGCCTCAGACCTCACACCAGTGAGACTAAGCCTGGAATGTGGTTTCCCCTTCTCAGTGAAACCAAATTTAGGCCATATCAGTAAGTATCTAAGGAGAGGCATATGCATGTACGTCTTTAATTGCTGGAGAGCTATGGCCTAGAATGCCAACGTGCTCAAGCACCCTGCTCCCTTAATCATTTAAAGTGCTGTGCATGCTGCTTGGATACCTCCTAACACTGTTTGCTAGATCAGATATCAAACAGGAATGTTAAACTTTGAAATCGGGGCAGCGGTATGCCTTCGTAATTGCCCTTCTCTCTGAATAATGGAAGCCCGCTGGACAGGACAGTGATTTATTAACATTACCTCTTCTGCCTTCCCCCAGCTCCATGCACCATCTCAAGCAATTCAGTTAGCAGGTTTTTTGTTGCTATATTTTTTCATGGCATACTTATCCTAAAGCACTAACAAATTTATGCTCCTAGAAAACTCATATTCTCGTAGTTGTTGCTGGAATGCAAAATATTTTTCTACCATTGTTGTGTGAATATTTTTCTCATTCTCAGAGCTGCAGTGGTTTGTGTTGCTGCTCTGGCTCCTATGCCATTTACTTCCATCAATAACAAGAAATTGGTGGAAGTTGGAAGCAGTCCTAGGGCTGGGATCTGTCGTGATCTCTTCACTGCTGTGATGGATAGCACATCTTGGACATGCCAGTAAGCCCAGGTGTGACAGAGCAGGGTTTGGACTGGAACAGCCCCTCCCCCCTGCATGCTAACTAAATTGCAGGAGCTGCTTCCTACCCCACAGACACCACTGCTTGCATTTCATTTCTAGCTAGTCTAGGACATTTGATGTATTTCATCTGCTCATTGTCTTTATGTTTGATGAGTTGTTAAGTTAGTATCAGGGAAAAAATCTCATTGTGCACAGTGGTTGAAAGCCACCTTCTAACATCCAGTGAAGCTTTTCCCTCTGTTGCTCCAGGGAAGCTCTTTGCCTGACAACAGCATGTTTAGCTGAAAACCCTAATTAGCAGAGGAGACAGACTAATGCCAGCCCATGGTCATCTGCAGCTGATGTCTGCTGAGCAGATGGAGGCGTATGTCCCTCCTGGCTTGGGTAGTGCACCCTTTCCTCACTCATGGTCCAGTGCCTGCTGCACCACCCGTCTCTGGAGCCCACAGCTGCACGTGGCCAGCTCTTACCTGCCCAACCTACCTTGCTCCCACTGTGTGACTCTGATTGACACTGCAGACAAGTAGACACTTGCTGTCTCCTTAACACTATTATCTCTGAATCTGGAAATAATAGCCCAGCAGGGCTTCTTGGCCATGTCTGCAAAACTGAGTGACAGATCTGCTTCTGAGAATCATGAAAATCACTTCTCTTTGTAACAGGGCAAATTTAGCCCCTTCTGCACTGCCAGTGGGACTTAAAAAGCTTTATTCACACAACTGCCACCCTTCTCAAGCGAGTGCAATAAAACCTCCCGGACTGGAATGGAAGCAATTGACATTTGCCAAGTTCATGTGTAAATGATCGGTTTCTGTTTTGAGCCAAATAAGCCACTGGAGCAAGGCAGCCAAAGAAAGTTTTCAGAAATAGCTGACTCTCAGTGAAGCAGGTCAAATCTAACTGTCTCTTTTGACTTGAAGTTATGGTGAAACTTATGAGGAAAAGCACTCAACTCTTCTTTCACTGCAAACAAGATATGAAAGTTACACAAGATACACAACCACAATCAGTCTTACTGTTAGTATATGCCTGTTACATCTCCCATCTCCTTAAAGTTTTCCCCTTGTTGCTCCCCTGAGGGACATCCTGACTGCGATAATCTTGAAAACAGATTTTTAGGGTTTTTTTCCAAGTGATGGCTGAGCTGTGGAAAGCAAACTGCATCAGAATCAACCTCTGTGCTGGATACAGCACCTTTAACAACTTACTGAATATGTAATAGATGTGTCCGAAATGGATCCTATCAAAATTGTTACCAAGAGAAACTCAGTTCATGTTTTACAAAGCAGTGACCGTTGCTGCGATCAGAAAATGATTTTTTTACATATGCTTTGAAGAGTCAGTATTTCATCCTTAAAGAGGAACAAACTTTTTTTCACTCCTTTACAACCCAAGCATCTTTCACTCTTTGTCGTGGTAGCTTGCAGGTGGACCATGTTCCCATGGGAATGGCTGGATTTGGTCTGTGAACAGGAGGTGCTTTGGGACTCAGCTACAGAGAGGAGGCTGATATGGTGCTTGCAGGGCTGTGTTTCCACAAACAGCACAATGTGGGTCCCATCCACAGCACGGCTGGGGCTCACCAGCTCACCCACACAAGGTGGAAGTAAACAAGTCTGATATCGAAAGTAGTCACGTTGCTGTCCTTTACAGGCAGCCTAGATACTGCCATGTGCCTGTCAGCATGTTTCTTCTTTCCATGCTTATCTTGCCCAGTGATTGCTTGCACTCATCAGAGGAACTGGCCAAATTAAAACACCAAGCAAAGATATGCTTGCCCATCTTTCTAGCTTCCTATTCAATGGGCCAAATTCTGCCCATGGTGCAGAGCGGAGAGGTCTTCTCACTGGGGTTTTGCTAGGACCACTCTGTGCCTGGGGTCTAGCTCAGAGAGCAGCTTCATGTGAAATGAAGAGAGAGTGGTTGTTTCCACATTGCCTTTGTTCTGGGATGTGTTGAAGAGGTTTATGTTGAGAAAAGCATACCAACACAGGTTAGAAACATTAACGGCACCAGCCTTTCTTGTGCTTACTGTGCTTTCAGAAATACTTTTAAAAAGCAGCCCATGTCAGTGGAAAACAGCTCTCTTGTGTCAGAAGGCCTGATCTCAGTTGTTTTCATGGAGCTAGGCATTCAGTCCAGTTGCTTGTCCAGAACAACTCAGCAGAAAACATGGTATCATGTCAAAAAGACGTTTCCTGGTAATGTGGCATCTTCCTTGGCAAAAGCTTCTTAAAACAAACAAAAAAGCCAACAGATAAATTTCTCAACTCCAGACTTGTTTTAGATCGTATCTGCCAGACAGCAAAGCACTGCTGGTCACACAGTCAGTGACTTTCCCTTCCTTCCTTATTCCTGCTCTGAGGCCCTGCACACATCCTATGTGTGTTTAAGGATACAGCTCTGTGATTACTTTGGAAGTGCAAAGTACTTGGTGTAAGGGATTATGACAGAGTTTCCTTGGCTCTGACAGTGCCTTCAGTTTTGGCTAGCAAAACCTTTGCTTCAAAACACTATTTGGATTTTCAGTAATAAACCAGCCATTGCAGGTGGCACACTCTGATGTTGCCTGACCATCTGACCTTCTGCCTTCAGGATTTAGGAAGGTGGCTGGAGCAAAAATGCAACTATACATCTGCAATTGGCATTTGCATTCTTGGCCTTGATTCCTCCTTTGTGGAGTCCTGTCAACCAGCCAGTAGTCTAGGTGTGAGTGATCTTCCGTGACCATTTCGGTGTGAACCATTAATTGGTAAGTGTGTGGGATACAGTCTGCTCCTTTGGAGATGGCCTTGTGCTGGGATTTAAAGCTTTTTGCTGTTTCAGGTTTGCTACAGGCTCTTTATTTTCAGCTACCTTCTACCCAAATGCACGGTTTGTACTGCCTCCCTTTCCTTTACTACTGTCTACCCACTCCTTCTGGCACCAGCTAAACCTGTGTTGGACAATTCAAGCTTATGCTTGTTAACTGAGCTTGGGACTGGTCAGGAATTTTGCAAGAGCTCCACACAACATTGTGTGTTGGTGAATGAAGAGTTTTGCATCGGAACATTAATTACTGAGGGGCCTGGCACAGAGCAGGAAATACAAGTCCTTTTCTTATATAAACATTTTCAGTTTGGGTTGGCTGAATACCTGGGTACCGGTTCTCTACAGGTTGGGAACCCCTAGGTTTATTTATCCAGTTATGTTCCTGTTTGGTTTTGTTTTTTTGTTTTTTTTTTTTTTTTTAATTTAATGATTCCCTAATTCTCATCACCATGGTATAAAATAATATTGATATACAAGGTACAGGAGACAATTTTATGTTTCATTTCAACAGAAACTATTCAGCCAGAGGCATCAGGAAACAGCCCTGTCTATTCACACAAAAATAATGATGAACTCTTGGTTATTTCTTGCCATCAACAGCGTTTTCTGTTTCTTCTGCTTTATACAAGGAGGGCTTGAGACTCAAACAAAAGTAAACAGCAACTTTTTTTTTAAGCTCTCACCATTCTGATAAGAATATACAGGAAACACAAAACCAAAACCCCTACAAATAGGGAAACTGGGGGGGCAGGGGAGATGACAGACAGAAGTAGAATCAAAATACTGCATCCCACGTGATGTCTATTGCACCAGTATAAGAGATTTTTATACCGGAAGAAATACTGTCAACACTGAAAACAGTCTAAGCGGTACTGCTTAAAGTTTTTGATAACATGGACTGTCAGATAAACAGGTTTTGAGGTGAACACACGTATTGAGTAATTATGTCTCATTAAGTAGAAAAAAGGCAGAAACATTCCAGAGATCAAAATATACTGCTTAATATAGTGGAAATAAATTAGGGTTGAGAAGCATGTCCATGAAGTAAGTTCACTGACCCCTCGGTCAGCCTTACTCTGTCTGTCTGCCTCTACCCCTTCCCTCATTTTGCTTTTGTTTCCAGCGTAAGGCCGCAGATGGAGACTTTGGGAGGGCTGGGGAGGACCTGATATGACTAACTGCTTTATTTAAAAGAAAAATCTGAAAAGGTAAGTTTCCCTTACAAGATACGCCTTGTCTGAAAAGAATTTCTAACAACAGGGTATTGTTCACATACAGGTAAATCTCTCTGTTTTCTTTGTACTAGATAAAGATAATTAGTCACTGAAACTTAGTAGTAGTCTGCCTGTAGCAGCAGACAGTGGGGCAAAAGGAAGACACTGCTGACGAGTCATAGGTATTTTTCATCAAAACAGCTTCCTGGAACTGAGAGGAGTTGGAAGGAAGAAAAAGTAGGTAGAAGGCTAATGATTATTAACTTAGAGACAAATGCATGCAAGTCAGATAAAACTGATATAGTGATTTCCTAAAACTGAAGAGAGAAAGAAAGCTTGAGTTAAAAAGAAGTAAATACAACCAAAAGCTGATCTAAAGTGATCCACACATTTGCAAAAGTGACCCTCCTTCAATTTTTCAAAATCTAGTGAAATTCAGAGCACATCACAACACAGCCTGAATTCCCTACTGAAGGAGATAGATTCTTCTAGAGAATGACACAGATGCCAAAACTTCAGACCGTATGAATACTTCAGTGTTTCTCAGAAAATTGTCTCCAGTCATCAGGAGCTATATCTAAATGAGTTTAACTGTGCATTAATAAGAGAGAGAAAAAGATTTGGAGCTTTAGTGACATGAAGATGTAAAAAGCAGCCAAAGACAAATAAGAATGGGGAAGCCATATTTGTGTTATAAGCAACAGCAAAACTACTTTGTTGCAAGAAATACTACTAGAGGTAAATTGCCCCTTGACAGGTAGAAATGATGAAAAGCTCAATGGTCATGTAGAAAAGATAGACTTTTTCCATTCTTATCTGTATTCAGAAATCAGAAAGCCAATGAACATAAATGGCTTCTTTCCACTCATAGAAGAGGACTATATTAAGCCACACTGACCCAGAATGAATATTTTGAAAATCAGCAGACCTAGAAAACTTGCAGTCAAGAGACCTAAAGAGATGATGGAGAAGATCCTGGCCTAGAAGTACTCATTTTTAGTGAATCTTGAAACATCAGAAGGACACTAGAACAATGCAGAGTGTTCAGCCAACATCACAGGAGGTCACCAGCACACTTGACAGCACTGCAGCTTGGTTTGCCTGACAGGGGATCCTAGGCAGCAGAAAAAAGAATTGTTAATTAAATTGGATGGGCACACAGTCACTAGATGTCTACACTGGCTTACAACAGAGCATTCTTGTAAGAAACTAATGGTATACAATGTCTGTGTGGTTTCTTCCAAAGGGATTAACATAGGGCTTGAAGCCACTCCAGAGAGCTCATTAGCTGATGCCTTTCAGATACCATCCATACGCAACAGGTTATTCAATGCTGCTTAGATATGCCCAGACCAAACCAACAAGCAGTTAGATTGTAGTACAGCACCTCAGTCACCAGCTGTGGGTCACAGGTAAGACCAAGGCAGAATCTATCTTCCACATTGGCAAGAAACTGTTCAGGTAAAAGAACACATGATGATCTGGCCTTTTGAAGCCAAGTGAGGCAATCAATATGACTTTGAGCATGTGAGTAAGAGCCACCAGCAAAGCACTTAAGGGTGCAGGACCGCATTAGTGACTAGAATACAGGCCATATTCTGATAGTGACTGAAAAAAATCATCTCAGAATAAGAAACAGAAAAGTTTACTACCCCAATCCAGTTTGAGCATGGATGTACATTTATACCCGTGTACAGTATTAAGTAGACTGTTTCAATGCCCACAGTTTTAGAAGGTTGTTGAAATATTGAAGTGGGTGAAGAAAACAGCCACAAAAATTATGCAAGGTCTAGTGAAAAGGCCATAGCAAAGACCTGGAGAACTCAGTCTGTTGAGTTTAATAAAGACTTGTAAAAAATGAGAAATGACTTGAGTACAGAAGATGTTTCCCTCCTGGCAGGAAATGTCATGGACTAAAGAGCTCTTAATCTAGCAGAGAAATTGGAAACTAAAGCCAATAGCTGAAAGTGGAAGCCTGGCAAATCCAAATGAGAAAATAATCAGAAATGTTAAACAGTGGGAGTAAGCATTAAAGCAAATTGACAGAGAGTGGTCAATTCTTCGTGTCAAATTATCATCACATCAAGGCTCCAGGCTTTTCTCAGTGATGAGTTTCTGATAGAGAAGCCATTAGTCCCCTTATGAAAATGGCTGTCCAAAACCTAATGGCTCATCGTAAGGACTGAAACTTAACTGGCTTTTGGAGTCTCAGATGAGTTCTTGACCTCTTTAGTCCTTATTCTGGGGGGATCTAAGAGACTGGTACAGATTAGTTCAAAACTTTAAATTGATATCTACCAGCCTTATTTGTCATCTCTCTTTGAAACAAAGTCTTCCTGCAGCTTTTGCCTATCTGGACTCTACAATTAGGCAAAGAACTGTCTCTGCACCTCTGGTGATGCAAGCCCTCTGCTGAGTGAATTTTCCTTATAGCTAAGTACCCAGCAGTAGCAGGGGCTTTTCTCAGTTATCCACTCTTCCTGGGAGAAGGGCATTTTCTCTCTACCCATCTCTCTCTTTCTCTCTTTCTCCATCTCAAGCCACAATTACCAAGTCTCCTGGAAAATATTTTCTAGCTTCTGGGACAGATTATTATGCATGCTCAGTGCAGATCTTCTGTACTGTATTTCTCTGGGTGGTTTTCAAAGCCTCTTGGGGCCCACTACTTGCCATGGTCTGGCAAAATCCCTGACCACCACTTGGAACCTTGGTTTGTTTATTTTAACATTTATAGTGCAAAAAAACTGAAACCAATTGATGCCAACCATTGGTACAGAACAAAAAATTAATATAGACCAAACACATTTTTATCCACTGAAGAAGAATGTAGAATAAAGGCCTCACCCAGTGTCAAATTAAATAAAGGCCAGAGTTAAAAGTTCTGTCTTGCGACACATTCTACAACTGTCCAAACTGCGAGGCAAGAAGCAATAAATACTGGAGCCAAGGGCTTGGGGGGATGAGTTCTCCTGCCTGATCCCAGCAGCTCAGGCCCAGAGCTAAACAGCAGGAGCACTCTGGTTCATTTCAGCTATTGTAAAACTTTAACAGCCCCAGGGCAGATACCAGCTCCTGTTGGAGAGGATGGGTCTGACAAGGAGCTCAGCTCTAGGAAAGCTGGTGTCTTAAATAAGCACACATGGCACAGACCCCAGAGGAGCACTTGCCCCTCATCTCGGGCCCTACTCTTGTGACACTGTTCTTTTAATTCTCTCCTGCTCTGTGTGGGAGGCAGGCAGTGGGACTGGCTTACTCAGTGGTCTTCACTTTGATCTTTGCACCTATCTCCAAAGTCTTCCCCATTCTGGGGATTTCTCTGCTCTGTTAAAAAAATGGAGGCAAAGGATTCAAGTGCCACTGAGGCATCTGCGAAAAGCTGTCTAATACCTCATTGTGGCATGCATGCCCAGGTTGGAAGTGGAGATCTGCCCTGACTCCCTTTCTTAGGTCCCTGCTGGTGCTGTTCACCCCAGCAGAGCTCCTGGTTTTGCAGTCCATAGTTCCTTGGTTCAGAAAGTGCCAAAGCCATTGTTTTTTTTTGTGCTAGAGCTATGTGGTTTCTGTGCCAGAATTATAAACCATGAAAAATACAACAATTTTGTGTAAACTTATGCAACTTTTTCCATGAAGACCCTCAAAAATGGCAAAAGTCCTGCCTTGTCATTAACCATAAAGAAGTGTATGGTATGTATTCTTAAAGCAGTGAAAGTTTGTCCAGAATATTCAAGTTTGCAGACTAGACAAAAAAGGCATCACATATTCAACTCCCACCAAAAGACCTCTGCACAGGCCTAGCAAAAAGATGGATGAAATATGCTGTCCAGGCAAATTTTGGTTTAAAAACACAGCTGCTACTGCTCTTGAGCAGTCACAAACATGGCTTCAATGGCAGTTCTGTTGGGGGCAAAGTCCTACAAAAAGACCAAGCATCCCTTAGGTCCCAACATGGTGCCACTTTTCCACCCTGAGGCAAGGATGGTGGTCATTGCCAGCTGCACATGCATACTTTAGAGCCCTCTGGCTTTACCACTGACTCCAGCAATGCTCCCTGTGCTCTCCTACCAGGAAACACTGTTGTACATGAGATCCCAGACGCTTTATAAAGTGCTTTCACCTTAGCACTTCGTAAAACACACAGGGATGAAAACACACATGTCAGATTCTTTGAGCAGTGAGACTGACTCAAGGTTTGTCCTGATGAAATGCTTGCTTTTATAAAAGGGTGCTGTCACCCATGTTTGAGCAGCCTTCACTGCTCAGGAGCTCAGATATATCCTGTGAAATCTTCATGGACCACCATGGTGGTGAAAGGCTGGTGAAAGGACCCATTACAGAGACTAGCTCCAGGTGCTCAACAATTAAGCCATTAGTGGACATACTAATGTAAGGTACACAGGGCTGGCGGAGAGCCTGCCAAGTTCCTCAAGTAGTAACAGTTCATGACACATGAGATATCCGTAGATGCCAACACAGTGTTCTGAAGTTCCTATTTCAGGATATACTTTTAAAAATACTTCTAGCTCAGGATTTAAATGCTAAAAAGCTTTTGTGTATGAATTGCAGTGTAAACCATAAACCCAACAGGAAACATCACCTTTTGTAGATATGATGTGACTAAGGAGCATTAGGAAAATGTTCCTTTATTGGCAAGAAAACAAATACATTTTACTGTCCCATATGTGCAAAATGAAACAACCAATTAAGATATATCTGGTAAAGGTAGAATATTTTTACCTTCCAGCATTGCCCACACATCCCATATTGTATATTGATTGCAGCATTCATGAGTATTGCACGGGGGCAGATGGTGAACACTCTGCTAAGCACCAAGCTTATCTGACAGGGAGGCACTCCAGTTTTAATAACAGTATCAGCAGTTCAGCTCAGCCTGAATCTTCTCATGTTTTTGGAGCTCACACTGGGAGTGCTCAGTGGCCTAGCAAAAGCTTTAACATAGTCATGTCCATCTCATCAATTGGCTGGCATAATCACTATCACAGTACTAATGTAATTCTTATCCTTTCAGTAGACACCAAAATTAATTGCAGTAAAAAAACAGCCCCAAGAACAGCCACTTGTCTGCTTTTTCTACCATAAGATCTACATTTGTACATCTAAGTTCATTAAAAATAGATTGTATGTGTATGTTGTATATATGAATTTTCAGCACATTGGCCCTTTGAAGTGGACTTTTCCTTGATTAAGACTCAGGTGGGTATGAAGTAGTCTTAAAGCAAACAAGATTGTTTTTCCCAGTATGTTTTTACAAGGGAAATGCAAAGACATCAGTGTGAGAAAGAGAATGCAACTCCCACACCTGCAGCAAGCCACCCTCAGTGCATGTTTTTAGCCTGTCACACCAGGCTCTAGGTCAGAATAAACGATGCATTTGTTGTTTCCAGGGTATTGTCATAGGCTCTTTGTACCTGCTGAATAGATTCAAGTATCCCATGTCATCATTTTGAGCCAACCCCATCTTCTTTATCAGGTTTGTGCACATCAGGCACCTGCATGCACTAGTAAGGCTTTCATCAGCCTCAGCTGGGGCTTCCACCCACACCCATGTCCCAGAAGCCCTATTTCAGCTCTGCCCAGAACCTGGAGTCCTGGTTGAGCTGGGTGAGTGCTGCTTTCCAGCTTTTCCATGTCTATGTCTTTGTTTTACTATGGATTGTGTTGGTCCAGATCTTAACCTGCAGGTTGACATCCTGGCTAGGCCTTAGTCCAGTCTTGTTGTGGATCTTTCCCGCTAGTGTTAGATCTGTTCTTAACCCTGATCTACAGACTGAATTTCCAGCTTGACCTTAAGCATGTCTCAGTGTCTTATGATGTGGATTCTCAGCTGGTTTTGGTCGTCATCTCCAGGTTTGTCCTGTTCACCTCACTCAGATATTGTGGATGGGCTCTGGTTGGGGAGGTTGGACCCTGCTGGTACTGGGTTCCCATTGCCTTCTGGGTCATCTTGCTTTAAGGAGCAGGTGGCCTGTGTGGTGCTGTGACAGTGAGACCTGCATTTAATTTTCTTGGAACATAAAAATGGCCAAGAGGATCTGAACTAGAGTCCACTGATGCAGTGTCTTTGTCACACAGCAGCTGGTAGATAATGCTTGAAGAAGAGTGTAAGTGGCCTATGCTGCCAAGTCACGTCAGCTGGTGCCTGAGGAGCCTCCTGAGCCAGAGGTGATACCTTTATGCTAAAGTTCAAAGTTCATGCACACCAGTCCATGCTATTGTTGATCCTGATGGTCTATCTGTGAGCTGGTGACCAGCTCTGCCCCGAGTCCTTAGGCTTGCCACTGCCAGTAACCCGAGTCATCTCAGAAGCTCCCCAGTTACCTCATGCTGTTGCTCAAACTTGCTTCCCAGCGTGTGTCCACTGATAACTACTGGACTTGAGCAGGAGAAGTTGTCAGCAGCAGTCCCATTGCTTTTCACTGTGCTACTTCTTTCAAAGACCCACTACTAAACACCGATCAGGAAGGGTAAAAACCCGTTAAATAAATTTATAGAGATATTCTGGTTTGTTAAAATGCTGCCCACCATGTGGATCATTTGCTTTAGGCAATGCAGTATGATGGGGATGGAGTGCTGTACCTGTGGCCATTTGGGCTGATTAAAAGTTACATTGAGGCCAAGCCTCTGTACCAGTTTAGTTAAACATTTAGGTCTGGCTTTGGAAATCAGTCACGTTTATGAGACATTGGAATGCCATATGAATGACAACTTTGAATCTTTTCTATTCAAATCTTTGCACCTTGTAAAAGTAAATCTTCAGGCTTACAAAGTGTGTCCACACTGACCCATAACGGACATTAGTAGGGAGCTCTGGTTTCCCACATATTTGTGTCTCCTGCATTCTATGGTCTTCACCAAAATAACCCAATCTTCTTCTTGGTCTCTTAAGGCTCCTTCATAGCAACATCCCCAGGCTCTTCCCATGACTCAACAATTATTCCTTTTTTGGTTCCCTTAAGCTTCTGCTTCATCCCACGTCTTCAGTATTTCCCTTATAATGATAACTCCCCTTCATCTTGCTTTTCAGCCCAAGTATTTCCTCATATAGTGACCATCTGTATTTTGGGGCTGGTAGATGAGCAAGATACTCTTTGTTCAAGGACAAGGCCCATCAAAGGCCCAGATAATGGCTGGTTTCTGCTTGCCTTTCTCTTAGGAAGAGCACTAATTTAAGCATTTCTCTTCTCTCTCCCCTCATGGGTTTCTGTGAAATATGAGATAGGTTTCTAAGAGGCTGCTGCTCTCTCAAACATGATTGAAACTGGCCACCAGGTTCAAGAGTACCTGGGGAAAGGGCTGATAGACAGATGGGCTTTGCTTAAGCCCTCGTTCCTCTGAACTCTTGCCCTATTAAGTAAGGTTAAAGTGCTAGGGGAGTAGAGTTATTTTACCTCCCTCATTGTTCAGTTCAAATTCATCCAACAACAATTGTAAAAGTGTACCAAGTGTATTTAAAATATTTTAAAACACTTTAAAACAGCAGCTTTTTACCTTCTGTTTGCAGAACTGCTGTGCAAGATCAGCATTTTACAGTGGTATGTGATAAGAAAGTGTGTTTGAGCAGCCATTGCACTGCACAAGCATGTGGAGAAATGCTCATCATTAATTTGGAACAAAGGGAATTTTGCAATTCTGGAAGAAAGACTAGTAAGTGTAGTATGAATGTGCCTCTCTCCTTTTTGCCTTTTCACTGATTCCACACCAGCCTGGTGTGTAACCAGATAGTTTTCCAAGGCCTCTGTTAGAAAGGAGAGTTTAGTGTGCGGGCACCAATCCTAATGTTATGGGAGCTTAGAGGCCTTTGAGTGCAGAACAAATTGGTTTTAAAAGCAATAGCGACTGCTAAAAGGGTCATATTACAATAAAAGATTTGAAAGCTTACACTGTGAGCAATGCAGCTAATCAGAGCCAATGATATAGATGAAGTACTTTGTGAGCTGCTGGGAGCAAAGCAGGTCCCGATTATTACATTGACAGAGGTGGGTTGTGAGGGCAGCTGACCCCTCATTAAAGCCAGGGCTTTCAATCCATCCATGGGACTTGGGAAGGGTGCAGGAGTAGCGCTATTGGTCACAGGCTGGATGAAGGAAGGAGAGTCTGTATCTGTATTGTCAGCTCTGCACTCACTAACCTAGATGGTGCTGTGATAAACATGATGGCAATTAATAGGAAATGGGGGAAGGGAGAAACAGAAAAAGAAAGAAAAACAAAGGGGAGCCCCAAGTAAAAGGAACTCTAAAGAGATTTGCAGGACCCCGAGAGAAGACACCAAGGCCCAGACCCCTGAAGCATTCAAATAAGAGCCAGGTGGTTGCATAACTTCAAAGATCTCAGCCACGGTCTGGAAAAGACAGCAAAGGAGCTGGCAGTCTGCTAAGCTGCTTCTTGACAGACTGCTTTGCATTCATTTTGAGAGGAAGCAAGAAAGGCAGAGCTGTCAATATTTTTCAGAATGTTTGTGCTGTTGGGAATTCCTCACACTTTTATTTACTGTAGCATAACATTTGCATTCTGGTTTACATGTGGTACATGCATTGGAAGGAGCTTGAAATTCTAGAGGCTGCTTTGCCTGGCTGTCTACAGCTACATCTCATTTGGCAGGCTGAAGAAAAGATTAAAAGTGTTTTAGCTGTAACTCCCTGCCATGGTCAAATCAAGACCTTGATTTCCTCAAACACAAAGTCCTTGTTAGGACCACACTTTAGCAGTAACAGTTTATGTCGCGAATATAGAATAGTTACTTCTAGCTAAAGCCAAAACATATTTAGTCAGATTCTGACTTGGAGATGTTATGGATGGCATGTAAAATGAAGTACTAATGACTTCATCTCCCCAGGGATGCTGGGGAGGGACTCTTTATTGGGGACTGTAGTGACAGGACAAGGGGTAATGGGTAAAAACTTAAGCTGGGGAAGTTTAGATTGGATATAAGGAAGAAGTTCTTTACTGTTAGGGTGGTGAGGCACTGGAATGGATTGCCCAGGGAAGTTGTAAATGCTCCATTCCTGGCGGTGTTCAAGGCCAAGTTGGACAGAGCCTTGAGTGACATGGTTTAGTGTGAGATGGCGCTGCCCATGGCAGGGGGGTTGGAACTAGATGATCTTAAGGTCCTTTCCAACCCTAACTATTCTATGATACACACACATATCTGTTTATTTTTACAAGTGAGATGATGCCATGTCCATTCTAAGTATTCTGATGTTCCATCTGAACAAAGGGTTCTTACAGCAATTATACACAGATACAGAAGATGAAGGGAGGGGCAAGGGAGTATATGACCTGGGAGGAGCATACAAATCATGTGGACACATAATCTGTGGGCAGTTTGAGCTGGCTCATAGGCAGCACAAGATTAGTCTGTCTCGCAAAGGTTGCCACTTTTTGCTCTATCCCCTGGCTTTGATGTTTTACAAACATCTCCTTCACCCTTAAAAGGCTGTAAGGGTGGTAAGCTAAAGGTAAGCAGCACGTAGGTGTCCACAGGCAGGCAGAGCCAGGTCTTCAAAGATGTGAATTTGTGCCATTCATCTTCATGGCATACTATTGCTTAAGTTATGCCGCAATATACGGTTCAGTATTGTTGACTATTTCATTGCTGGATAAAACTAGTAAGTTACAACTAGAATGATGCGTAACAGGAAGATATGCACTAGTTGCTTTCATGAGCACCTCATTTTGGCTTTACATCACAGTAATATTTTTATCTGAGCTTCATGTTTGCATTATTAAGGATTGCCTTGAAACTATTTGCTATTAAATCAGCTAATATTCCGACTGTTCTGTTTACCTGACAACCTGCATTTACATCACAATTTGACACTGCTGTAACAATGAGATCATAAAATTTAAGCTCCCAAGGAAAGGAAGGAAAGCAAGGTAATAACCCTAGGTTTTAGGAGAGCAGATTCCATCTTCCTCAGGAAAAGGCAGGAGTCTGCCGTAGAGCAGTGTGAAGGAGTTTCACATTTGTTTGCTCTTAAAGAATAGCCTCATGGAGCACCAGAATGATCCTTTCCAGTGAGCAAGGACATGAGTTGTCCTGGCAAGGAATGGCTTGAGAACAGGGAACTCCTGACTCAGATAAAATTGCATCTTTTGAGGCTTTCCAAACTTAATTGAATGAAGCTTTGCGCAACCTGGAAGCTATAGCTGCTTTGTGCAGCAGAGGTGGGGTGATACAGAGGTCCCTTCCAACCTAAATTATTCTGGGTTTTGTTTATGCTGTGCATTAATGGGTATGTATTAAAAGGGTATATTATTTTCAGTTAACAAATGGAAGACTTCTAGCCATTGTTTGAACTGGATATAAAGCTGCCAATTAAAGAAGTCTGTCTGATGCTCAGATATGATGGTGATGAGCCTAGTACAAATGACTCCATGTTTGCAAACCAAGGAATTGTGTAGTGTATTAGATAATAATAACCATATTTTTGTCTTTCTGTGAAAAAATGGTAGTTGCAAGACCCAGTTTCTTCCATTTTCTTTAACTGTCCAAATAAGCCATTTGATTCTCTGTTCATTCTTCCGATGGCCTCTTTTTCCCTATGCAGCTTATTGTGATTCCCGACTGTAATACAATCAAGATATAAATCTTGTATGACAGCAGAGATTAGCAAGAGTCATGCAAGTAAATGCAGACCAAAAGGTTGATGTATGTTTCATACAGTGCTGTATCTTAGCTATTCTGAAAGTTCTGAAACAAGTTCTGTGTTCTGTTTCACTAGAGGAAGCAAATATCTGTTCCTCAAGTAAGAACAGCATGCAGATGTTGGAAGGTGGGACTTTGGTATGGGCCACAATATTGCAAGGCAATTTGACAAAGCATAGCATTTTGGAATGCTTATTTCTCATGTCTCCCTACTGAAACTTGTGTGTTCTTCACAGCCGAAGGTGGTGTGATGGGACTTGGTTGCCTAGAATGTTCAGGCAGATCTGCCAAACTTTCTTCTTAAGTTAGGCACTCTCAAGACTGCCAAAGAGCTTTTAAACTCAAACCCAAGTTTTATTTTAACAGAAACTAGATCCACAGCTTTTAAAACTGATAAAACTTAGAGTGAGACAAAACAGAAATGAAAGCATTTAGAAACTGGATTCCTTCTTGCCCACTATGTCCTGGCAGGAAAAGTGCTTTTTTTCAGCCTTCCTCTCAGTTCAGCTGCTCAGGAACTTTCTGTATTGCAACCAAATCTCCTCTGAGAAAATCATCTTTGAAACTTTAGGAAATACATTTCACCCCATCACTAAGGCCTGGCCACATGTCTGCTTTACTGAGCAGTTTGCCAGTCTCTGCTCTGTGCTTGCTGAGTTCTCCTCACACACTCAGCATAGGTTCTTGCAGCTTTTACCCTGTAATTAAGCATTTTCATTTGATTGCTGTTTAATTGGATTTTTATACAATATCTAAAAATGAAAGAGGCTGATAAGAGGGGGACTATTTGGTGAAGTCAAGGGTTGGAGGGTATAGGCTATAAACAGACAAAATCAATTTATTTTAAGACCATCTTGGCGCTGAACATACTGTGGTGAAAGAACACCATGTAAAGAGAAGTCTCTGGCCAAGTTTTTTGGTTGGTTTCTTTGAAGTTTTTTTGGTTTTATTTCTTTTTTTTAGCTTTAATGCCTAATACCACAGAAACTGCACATGGCATGATTGGAAGAATTGGCCCATAAAGGAGATTGCTGTGGCTGTCAGAGATGGAGAGAATAATGAAGATCTTCAGAAAGGGCTATAGGAGGTAAGGTAAGAAAAACCACAAGAGGTAGAGAGGCATCAAGCACTGGCAGAAAGAGGAACTGAAATGGAGAGATGATTTCACCATATGATAAGGTGTTTCGAAGTAATATTGTAAATACCTTAAGAAATTTCAATCTATAGTGTACACAGACTCTTCTAGAAAGGTAAGTTGCATGTATGAATGAAATTATCTAGTAAACGCGTGTTAAAATATGAAAGTAGCTTTGCTCACAGGCACTTTTTCTTTGTAATAAAAAACCTCAAGAGGTATACAGATGTTTTTCAAAGACAGTTCATTCAGTTTAATGCCATAAAATGCTGCTGGTTGTCACAAGGTTGTTCTAGGCTCCACTTTCGGCTCTTACCTATTTTTAATCTGGAATTGTGAAACTAAATTATCAAAGTGTCTAACAGTACCTATTTAAAGCAGTAGTTCCCAGATGGACACAGAGAGAAAACCATACAAATACTTTTCCTTCCTTTTGCATTTAAAATGACTGTGTGCCTAGAAAATGGTAGAGACTTTTTGGTCATTCCGTTCTGTGCAAAGGAGAACCCAGGCCCATCTCTTGAGTTCACTAGCCATAGCAGACCTGGGGCTGTACAGCTCATCAGAATAGATGCCACCCTACCAGTGGTCTTGGCAAGACAAAGACCTGGTCAGACCAGGGCAATGGTGGGTTCCTGGCAGGTTATACTGGGAGGAAGGTCTGGGTGTGAGGGGAGAGCATGGTAGCCAGCTGCCTGTCACAAGGGCAAGTTGGAGGCCCAGAAAGGGCGGCGTCACACAGTAAGTATGTGTGTAGGAAGCTCAGAGAGCTATTCGCTAATAAGTTTGCAGCGTGCCAGTCTTTAGACTGGCATGAGGCAACCATTTGGGTTTTAATCTCTTCCTCTGCGTGCATAGTGACTATTCATGAGAGGATTACTATGAAGTGCCCTGAAACTAAATGGCATGTCTAGGATCTCATGGCTACGTGGATAGAAGTCACAGGCAAGCTTGGATAGCACAAGCAAGATGCAGCTTTACTCCCTTTTTCAAAAAGAAACTTAAAAGATCAAATATTCTGCATCACGCTTGCTCATATTTCTCCAAACTCAAAATGCAGCATCAGCCCTACAAGCCAATTGCTCTTGCCAGTACGTAAGTGAAATACCTCACATGGGCGTCACCTCTTCAGGATCACCTTGTTCTCACCGCTTTTGAAGCCAAGCAATGGGAGCAGGTGATCACATCAGCTGGGAAAGTAGGCAACCCAGTATCTTCTGCACATCTAATTTTATAAAGTGTTCTAAACAAGCATGTGCCTGCCTGCATTTATCCTGCAAGACAACATAATACCCAGCTGTGTAACTACAAGGTTACTGCTTGCCAAAAGAAGACTCCTGTAAAGCTGAAGTTTTGTGTAGATCCAGGCACTTCAGGGTCACCTTTGTCTCCAGAGCACATTCTGCAGTCCTTCACAGTTAAAGTTACACGCATATACTAGGCAAAACAAGATCTTTCCCACTGCACGTGAGGGGAAAAGGGGCATGGCAGCCAACTTTCAGCCTAACTAAAGAAGAAAATAAGTCACCGTTGTTAAATAGGTCACTTCCACTTTGTTTAAAAGGGTTCTTGTAGTAGTCAGGTTAATGTCTGAAATAGGGAACTGTCTGGGCTCAAGTTTCCTTAGTGCTTGCTGTTTCTGCTCCAGATAAGTGGGGGAAGTGAGGTATAAAAATTGGTGTTTTCAGCTGATGAATGTACGATTGTGGATTCTAGTGAAATTATTCTAACTCCCACTGATTGAACATGTGGTTTAGTTTTGTTTCATGCATCTATGTAGCTTCTTTAAAATAAAAAAAAACCTCTGTAGTAGCTGCATTGGCTTCTGCTAATATTTGCTTTCCTTACAGAAAAAAATAAGCACTTCAGCACAAGATGGAACCCCTTTCTTTACTTTTATTTCAAATCATGTCTTTGAAACTTGGGTTTCTGCTGGAAGACAAAAAACAAGCTTGTCTGTAGTGAGTGGGAGATTGTAGTATTAGGTCTTCTTGCAGGAAGCCTCTCTGACCCCAAAAAGAGGGTCAAAGCATTTTGACCATCAAGCTTTCATACCCCCAAACAAGGGGGTTTACAGCATTTGAAGATTTAGAGATAACAGTGCTGTTTCAAGAAATTTCTGAGGAGGGATGGGTGTTATTACTGATGATGTTCTCTTGTAACAAACAGACTGCTGTATGGGGACATTGCCCTTGCTGGGAAATTGATTACAGTTCAGGTTTGGAAAGTGGGTGTTTCCTCTGCTTTCAGTTACCCTATCAGGTTTTCTTAAGGGGTGGCGGGGAATAAAGCCAAACACCTCCACTGAAAGAAAAGGGTATTTTCTCATGTTTCTGGTGCTTCCCCAAGAGCTTCGTGTCACAACTTAATGAACATGAAGTAAGCTGCTGCTTCTTTTTAACTCCCCTTCTAGGAAGCAGTTGCTTCAGGACTGATTCTGGTAACCTGATACCACTTGATGTATTTTTGCTGGAATATGGAGCCTACACAAATTGCACCATAAGCAAATTTCTTTATAATGGAAGGATCAGGAAGCTGCAGCTTGGCAGGCCATTTCATTGGTGTGGTTTTCTTAAGGTGGATTTTCCAGATGCTTTTTAACAGATGCTATTGGAGACTTTTGCAAAAGGTATTGGGAATATGCATTGTCCCTGTTCATAGAGTATCCCACGTTCAGACAAAATGCTTTATGTTTAGAAAGGATCCTGCCTGCTTAACAGATACCACTCTACAACCTGAAAGAAAAACTGCTGTTATTTGCCCTTCCCAATGTGCCTAGTTATTTATTATCAGTGTTACACGAGCCCACAGGCTCCTGCTGAAATCAAGTCCAGCCTTTGCATGGTCTCAAATATGGATGAAAAGTTAGTGTGTGCCCCCCTTCCTGCAGAGATTGATTGGCAAAAAAAAATCCACAGAGACTAGTGAAACTCATGCATTCCTTAAACCAAAGCATTGTTCTTTTCTGTCTGGGACACAGTAGTTGACACAGAGACTTAATTAGATACAGGATGGGCAGATGTAAGTGACTCTGCAGTGTGGTGTGATGCAGGCAGGGGCTCTTCAGTGGTGGTCATGAAAAAGAGCTGGACCAGAGCTTCAAGCAGGAGCTCCCAGGTGAACAAAAGGTCTTACATATTATGGTTAGTGGAATCAACCAGATAATCTGGAGCTACTGCGCATAGAGTGCATCCCAGAACCCCCTTTCCATTTCAGCTTGTTGTCACCTACCACACCAGTAAGCTGAGCCTGTGCTCCAGAAATTTCTCTTTTAAATTGTTTGCATTGGAACTAATATTTATTAAAGGAGCCAAAGGGAGACTGGGAGCCTTGCTGTCCTTTTACTGATGTCCTGAGGCACTTGGCACCCTGCACCTCCTGTTCTGTGAGGGGCTGGCAAGGTCTGCCTGAGCACATAAGCAGCAGCATGTCCTTTGCCTCAGGCCTTTCCAGAGCATCACACTGTTGACACTTCTGCTAGGATTTCCTGACAGCTCTGAGAAAAACAGTTCCTCATAAGGCCAAGGCTTGTTCCTACTATCAGCAGAGGCTGCTATCCCTTTCTGCATTGGAACACAGAGTGGCAAACCCTGGCTGGTGACTTTTACATGGGAAGCACTTTTCTGAGTTTAAAACTTGCACTGTTTGTCTGGCACAGGCTGAGGTACTTGAGAATGCTCTGGGCTATGCAGACCATGCAACCTCTGTCACCACATCATCCCAGCGGGAAAGCTCCATTACAGCTCCTTAAAGCTCACAGACCATTCAGACTTGATCGTGTTGTCATTACAGCATTATCTGTCCCTAAGATATTGCAGACTAGAGGTTCTTGATATCACTGCAGCGCCCAAATGCACGTTGCACATGGCTGAGCTGTTTGTCAGGCTGTGCCACATGAGAATTTCTACACATAAGGTAAACCTTCATGTTCTGCCCAGAAATGGAGCCTAGCCCTTCAGAACGAAGGAAAGAAGGAGATCCCCACTTTATTCCTTCCCCTGGAAAGAATGCTACTGAGTGATCAGATTGAAGTAAACACGAGATAGGAGGCTGGAATGCAACTCTTACGTTATCAGTTTCTGGCCTTTGCCTCAGGAACCTTCTGTCATCTCGTAACATTTATTATGGGCTTACCAAGCATCAGAAATGCTTCTGGGTTTGGGCTTCTGCTCCTAAATAACTCGTGTGATGATGAATGAGCCCTTTAGATTTACAGCATACTGCTTCATTCATCTCCAAAACTCTTAGCAGGAATTTCACCAGGCTCCCTGGAAACTCAGTGTTCACAAATTGCTCTAAGAGACTTTCCTGAAAGTCTGTAAAGACCCAAACTCTATCTTCCTGTTGTGTACAAATAGTGTAATAACTTTAACTCCAGATTATGATTCCACAGTCAAGTGGTAAAGACTGGCTCAAACTTACACTGCTCAGGGTTTGTCTGCCCTGGAGCAGGGTGATTGTATCCACACTGAACTAATGCCTTTGGTCTGTGTTTCCTCTAGGTCTTGCATAGCATAACTGTGGCTGTGGAAGCTAAGCTTTTTTTTTAGGGGTAATTTTTTTGGAGTTCTAAATCTCTGCAATAATGTGATCTCCTGATTAATTATCCATGAGAAAGTCCTTCAAAAACTGTCCAGATGCCACCGTTCAAAGAAATGTTTACAAGAAACCAAGCCACGCGTCATCACATCATTATGATAATTAGGTCCTATCCCTTAGTCTTATGCTTTAACTATTCAAAAAAGAGTGTATAGCTTTAAAAAAAACCCTTCTTAAATGTATGTTTAGAATGTGCGGCAACCTGGTTTCCCCAGCCAAAAGACCATCTCTGCTGCTTGCTAACTGTTAGGGAGTTGATAGCCTGTGCCTGCAGGAGGGATTTCCCCAAAACTCAGCACCTGGGGATCCCAGCCCTCAGGCGCTGACACTTTACATGCACCTCCACCTCCGGGGGTTACCCCAGGTCATCTCAGCTTGCAGGTATCCATGGTCACTAGTTCTGGGCTTATGGTCTTTCGTATTTTATTTGTATTTTCATAACGTGTAACTAAGTAGGGGTGTTTCTTGAAACAGATTTTCCAGATCATGTTCATTTGTCTCCCAAATACTGAAGTAGTGGCTGCTGAGATCACGCTTTTCTCACAGCTGCCTTTCCCTCTACAAGGGCAAAAATTAGATGTGAGGCAAGAGGTGTAACTGAGGGGAGAAATGTGCCATTGTACTGCAGCTGTGCAGAAAATAAGTCAGGTGCTGCAAATGGGCATTGAAAAAACAGCCCAGCTCTAAAGGGGTATGTGGTGATGGGGCCAGGTAATGCAACAAGCGCAGAGATACAAACTTATGCCAGGAATGTCCTTCAGCCACAGGAGTTCCCAAAGATCTGTTGAGTTTGTGCTCTAATAATAGAAGGAAATAAATTAGGAAGCAGTCTGCTTAACTGAATGCTATTTTTTTAATAGAATTTGACTCTTAATTTCAGTTGGGGTTTTGGTTTTACTGCCTTGGTCTGTGTCCTCTTGTTACAAAGTTAACATTTACTCTTCACTTTCCTAACTTTTTATTGGTGTGCAGAATTCTGGATAACAGTTACGTTATTCCATAGGGCCACACAAAGGGAAGACAAAGAATAAAACTAGGAAGAGCACTTCGGTAGAAAATATGGTATATCTTAACAGTTATTAAGTGGCAACAGAAAACTGGTCATGTGGGATTTGTCTGGAGAAGACCTTCCAAACAAGGCTTAGACTCAAGCTGAAGTCATCACCTAAAAGTGATTTGAATTTATGTGCTGATGGTAGCCTGCAAGGAAAGCATTCAAATGGGGTGAAGTCCATGCCCACTGGTTCAATTGGTCAATTCCTAGTGAAAAAATCATTACTGTTCTTGTTTGACATTGCATGGAGATATACAGAATAAAAAGCAGATAATGTTATTTATGGAATGTTTATGGAGTAAAAAGCATCATGGACTCTCAGAGGATGCTAAAAATTGTACATTATTTGGCTATGATAATATGTCTAAGTCTTACTTGTTTCAGATGGTAAACTGAGGAGTGTTATTCAGAATGTACTAGACATTTTCTATCCCATCAATAATATATCAATACAGATATGCAAACAGTAAGCTACTTCCAAGATAGGCTAAACAGCAAGGTGTTCATAGTAGAGCCTGTAATACAATGTGCAGTCTGAGTTGCTAAAAAAACAAAGCAATTCCTTCTGATTTTGAGGTGGCAGTGAGAGATCTGCAGAGCTTTGTTAGCAAGGAAGAGGATGTTGTTCAAACATGGTGAAAGATAATTAAAAGACAAGATGCATGTGTGCGTATATCAGAAATGTATGTAATATTTGCTCCTGCCCATTCCATGTGTTCAGGATTAACTCTTTCATGTACAGAGTGCACTGAATGATGGGGGTAAAGTGAAATTCAGTGACAAGAAATGCAAACCAGGGGACGCAGGGAGCTGAAAATTGAGCTGCCTATGCAGAATGCTGAGCAGTAAATTACTTACTGCTGTTTATGAAGGGGATCTTGGAATCACTGGGCTAATTCTCTGAAAATTGTTACATTAGACTCACAAACAGACAAAAAGTCTCTAAGATAGGAAAGGAAAGTGAAAAGAAAACATCATTGTTTCACTGTGTAAATTTATCATCCACCTACACTGTGGTTACTGTGGGCAGTTCTGTTCCTCTCTCCCAGAAAGAGCTGATTGAATGAGAGAAAGGTCAGGAAAGAGAGACAGGATGTTCAGAAGTATAGAATGGGGAGGGAGGGAACTAAAGAAGTTGTTGATTTTTAGCCTGAAAAATAAAAATTAAAATAAAAAATAAATAATAAAAAAAAAAAGATAAGGTTGTGAGGAGATGTGATAGCTATAAACCAACAAAGACATGACAGAAGATACATAGGGAGCATTTTTCACTAAGTCTTATATCATAAAAACTAGCTGTCATCTGAATGATCAGGCATCAAGTTCAAGTTAATACGTGCAGTGAACAGTTATGCTATGGAATTCATTCCCACACAATGCCACAATAGCCAAAGAATAAATTAATAAGAAAATATTAGGCAACTTACAGGGAATAGCTCAATCAAGACCTATTAATGTAACAATCCAAATGCCATCTCCTGCTCAAGATTCCCCTCAGCTGATGGCTGGAAACTCAAAGGTGTATCAGAGCAAGGGTCACCCTGTCCATACTACTTCTGCTCTGTCTCTAGGTGTCTGCTACCATTCATGATAAGAAATAGGGTACTGGATCAAACTGACTGGTACAAGTGCTCGTACTGTCCAAGCTCTCACTGCTTGTGTAAGCTAAGTAACACTTCACAGTGTAATCAGAAAGTGAACGTTATCTATAAAAGTTTTCCAAAGAATCATCAGGCTTTAACATTGCATTCAGTTGACCAGAAGTGTCAGGTATCATAAAATTAAACACAGGACAGGTCATGTTTTTTAAAGTCCTTCCAAGTAATAGTCATCTCATTCAATCAACAGAAGAGTGATTCACTGGATACCTGTTTTCCATACAAAGTTCTTTTTTTCCTTTGGGGATGCAGAATGAATATTTGAAACTAATCATCAGTTCCCTAATTTACATCCAAACCACAATGACATTATTTATAACAAAGAGAAGTTATTGCTTCACTCAAGGTGGGAAAGTGAAACTTTTTAAAGCTGGTGACCTATTGCACTTCAGGAGCAAAAGCACCACTCTCATAGAGCAGAGGCTGGCTGCTGGGTGGCCAGCTGCATAGAAAACTTTTTGCTGCATAGAAAACTCCTTGGGAAAGGAGTCTGAGGCACTGTCAGAAACAGAGTGAAAAGCCAGTAGTTTTTGGTTTAATGTAGCAAATAATTTCCTATTTCCATTTCAAGCAAATGAACTTCTGACAAGTAACCACTGATTTGGGCTCTGCATATACCCCTCGATAGCCATAGGGCAAGTACCTAACAGGTCCTGTCTTCCCAGAAGCTTTGCTTCACACATGCATTCAATATATTTGAATTTGTTTAAAGTGGATACTAGGAATGATTTCTTCACCAAACTGATGATCAGGCATTAGAACAGGCTGCCCAGGGAAGTGGTGGAGTCACACCCCCTGGAAGAGTTCAAAAACCATGTAGATGAGGCCCTCAGTGACATGCTTTAGTGGTGGACTTCGCAGTCCTCGAGTAATGGTTGGACTTGATGATCTTGAAGGTCTTTTCCAACCTAGCTGATTCTATGAGTGGGTTGCAATTTTTTTAGCAGAAATTGTGCAACTGGGTCTGTGTGACAGTGTTCAAAATTATTAAATTTTGAGGTTCCTTCAGCATTTCCATAATTTTTATTAAACATTTTTGAAGAGTTCTCTTAGAATTCCTGTAAAGTATTTGCATTTGCCTAAGTTGGTTTGTTTCAGTAAATGAACATATCTGTGGATTAAGTAAATTTGACTGTAGTATTGTAGAAGCTTTTGTGTTTCTGTTGGTGAGTTTTCACTCTGGGGAACAAAAAAAGAGGAGATTTCTGCTGGAAAACATTTCTCTCCACCGAATTTTTTACTACCTTTAGTAAAAAAACAAAGAAAATAGAACATTCAAGTCTCTTGCCTCATGCCAGTTTCTGCTGCTATTTGTTTTTACTTTATGCCTTTCTTTTTATTATTACTGACCATTTATTAGTACTGAAGTGGTGCCCAGAGCCTCCCCACAACAATCTTAACTACATTTTACAGCAGGATTTACAAACAGGCGAGTTGATACCATTTGTCCCACCAAGACCTTACACTCCGAGCACGGAATCAACCAACCTGGAGCCAGGAAGAGCAATACGCTTAAATCACATCCAGGCTTTGGTTGGATATGTTGTGAGCAAACACAGCCAGGGAGGATTTTGAACAACTGCAGGCAATGACAGTTTAGGGGACTCAGATGTGCATGCTGTGGACATCAGCATATGCATCCTCCTTAGAACAGCAAGGGGCATTCCTCAGACAAAATAAAGACTATTGTTCATCCTCTAGAAATGGCCTGGATTCTGGAGAAGGCTTATTCTGTCCCTTTAGACTATGGGTATGCAATGTTTGCGCAGCTCCCCAGAAGCCAGCTTTCTGGGGGTCTGGCAGCTGCAGGTGCAGAGTTTGGTGGCTACCCCAGGGCATGTCACTGCATCTTCAATACAGGGCCCTAGGCTGGCAGGACAAGGTACAGCCACAATGCTGAGAGCCTGAGTGTGTTCCTTCCCTACTGAGGTCTTTTTTAGGAGCCGCCAAAGGCAGAATGCAGGGCCCTTGGGAAGGCAGAAGGTTTGTGAAGGCAAAAACTCTTGTGGATTTGAAGCCTAAACAAAAAGAAAGAGGAGTTAGCTAACCAGTTGCAGCAGTGGATAACGTTTGGGAAGGTTTGGGAGGACTTTGAGAAGGAGAGAAGTATGTAGTCTCGTACTATTTTGGGAGTGCAGAGGGATTGAGAGAGGACTGATGAAATTTAGTGAAAGGAGGGAAGACATCATGCCCACTGAGGCTGGGAGAAGAGATTTCCTTCTGTGTGAGGTGATCTAATCAATCAGAGGGAAAATAATCTCAGACAGTACACCAGAAATTAAATCCCTGGTTTTTATGAATACATAAAGGTTAGGAGGAAGGTATTAAGAGGCTGCAGACATCCTCTGTTAGAAGACAGTGACTAAAAACATTATAAAATTGTTGAGTGGAAGTCATGCAGGTGGAAATGTTCAGGACTGAGTAGCACAGATGGGATCAATGACTTTGCAGTAAAACATGCACTGGGAAGGACTGGGAGGGCTTGGCTGAATCAATAACAGTGGGAGAAAGCCAGAGGTAAGTCTGAAGTAGGAGAAAAAGAAGGAGTAAAGAAACTAAGGCTGTTAGGGCATGGAAGTGAGATTTGCCTGTTGGGATGCGGCAGGAGGGTAGAGCTCAGTAAGCCTGGCAGTCTCCCTCTATACATAGAAGTAAAATTCCCTTGAAGCTAATGGACTTGATCTGACATTTGTTAGGTGAGGACAGCAAGGGAATGAAAGAGGATGATGATGGTGATTATGGCGATGATGCGAAGAGAGCTCTGGAACATTATTCATCCCTAAACCTGCTGGATAATGTCTGGCTTGGCCAGGGTGTGCAGACAGGGATACCAACAGCAGGAAAGTAAGTCCCATGCTTGCCATGCTGGTGAGGCTGAAGGGAATGGAGTGAATTAACAATTCTAGTTTCATGTCAACAATGGCATAACATTAATCCTGTAACAAGCTAAACTGATAATAACTAGAAAGAACTGTTTATGGCTTATTCGATGCAAATTAAGCCAACAATGAGTAAAATATAATCAGATATGCAATAAATATTACTTAACAAATTAGAGACATGGAGACAATCATTGGCAAGTACAATTATAAATGTTTAAATAATGTAGTAGCTGCGCAGTAAGGTGTAAATTAAGTTAAATGGACAGTCTTTGTGACAGAGAAGATATATTTAACAGGTAGTAAAATCTTCAAGAAAAACATATTCTGCAGTGGACTCGGAACAATACAGGGACTAGGAGAGCAGTATTGCACTGCCATAAATCAGTTATTTTGTGTATAACATAGTCATGATTTCTGCCTCTTTATAAGAAAAATGGAAAATGAAACCTTCATGTTCAGGCCATGAAAGAAGCCATATCTGCAAAATCTGCCAAGGCAAGTCTGAAAAAACGTGGAAAGTTATTATTTTGGATTCAATAACCTGGAGATACCTGCCTTGGGAAGCTACTAAATACATTATTTGCAACAGCTATTAATACTATATTGAGGATGAAATCCAAGTAAGCTCAGCAGCTTATGAAAAGCAAAGGTAAATTGGTATGTGAAACCTATTGCTTGCTTACAGTGTTAAACAGCCTCATACTGTGAAAACTGCAATTTGTTAGAATACATTTTGTTATGGTATGCTTCCTTTGGCTGCTGGGAATTGTTCTGTAACTCAGAACATGCTGAAAAAAAACCGTACTCTATCTGAGGAATTGCTGTTATCACACATTATTTGTGTTGCTGATAAACAGGAAAATGCTTGCTCAGCACCTTCTTGTAATGCCATCGTGAAGCAATAAGTGGTTTCTGAAAGGGAACTAAGTTACTATAGCCTGAGTTTTAAAGCAGAAATCTAAAAAGTTATGTGTGAGATAGGAATTTTTTGCTCTTTCAATGTGTTCACTCTTTTATCCCCTCCCAGCACAACCAAGCCTCTGTGCAGGGGCAAAGTCTGGAGCATTGTACTTATTCCAGTCTTTTAGCTGTACCCTTTCACCATCTAACTGAGTCACATTTTCACATGGTCCCTGCAAATCTACTCTATTTCTGCTTTCTTCTATATCCAAATGTTTCATTTCTAGATTATACACTCAGAAGCATCAGTCAGGGTCTTCTTTAAGAACTCTACTGGGAAAGAGGAAAGATTTCCTTTCATACAACACAGCATTTTCATTTTTCACAATAAGCTCCTTCTGTGTATAATTTGCTCAAAAATAGTAATAACAAAAAGAAGTCTTTTCTGAAGACAGAATGAGTGAAGGTTCCTGGTTTATATTCTGTAGTTTTGGAAGGGCTTTTTATAGCACTCTTTCTGTTCGTTTGTTTTGTTAGTGTAGAGGAATTCAAAGGAATGAAATTAAGTCTATGAACTAGTACCAGTAATCACATTAAACATGGGAGAATTGAACTAGCAATATCCCCCAGCTGGAGGCAGTTTGTGAACTGCTAGGTGGTAAATCTGCTCTCATCCACCACAGAAAGTACTGTTGCCTGGTTTCCCTTTACTCTGCTTTGGGATTTGCATTGCATTCAGTAGATTGCTTCAAATCCTTGCCTGCATTCAGTACAAACTCCACAGTCCAAGAGCAGCTGAGGGTTCCCTCCTTTGTAACCACTGACCGGGCCAAGCCTTTTAGCATTAAACATGCTCGAGGGGACAGGCACAAAGAAGCAATCAGGTGCTGGGGAGCCTCCTGTGTTGTTGAACTCGGAAAATAGGTCAGCTGTCCTTCAGCTGCCTTGAAAGAAAAAGGGGGTGAGGAATGAACTTGGGTTTTTTTCTTTCCTATCAACATTGTTCCAAACCCGGAGGGGAGGAAATATCCATCTCCTACAAGCTGCACAAATACCGATGTTCAGATTATCGGTTGTTTAATCTTTTTTCCTTTGCGAGTTCTCCTCTTCTTGGGCTGTTACGGGATGTGGGTGCCTAAGCAGTGCTGAGGCAAGCAGGAACGCTCCAGAGGCAGATCCCTGCCTGCTAATCCCTTAGAGCTCGATGGTGTGGGGCACTGCAGTGCTCTGTTCCTACCACCTTTCTAAGCAAAATCACAGCTCTGTAGAAAGACCTCCTTTCTCTACCCTGCCTGTAATTTGCTCACTAACACTGCAAACAGGGCAGGGGTTTTTTCTTTTCTTTTTTTTTTCCCCACTCTGTACAAAGAAAAACCTCTCTATGAAAAAGAGGCCTTGTACTTGGCATGTAGCGCAGTAACATGAGCATAATAAACAAGAGTGGCTGTCCCCATAAATAATAAGAGGAATGTTTCTCTTCACATGGCAGCTTTTCAAAGGAGAAAAGGCAGGGAATAGGTAGTTCTGCTCTAATGTGCACATCGCAAGCTCTAATCCCCACTTCTGTTGTTTTCTTTGGCAAGCCACCAGCCGGAGAAGCTGGGGGTACCTCTCTGCTCTGCATTCCCTTGTAGCTTTTATTCTGTTTCTTATCTCTTGTGCCTTGCGCTTGCTGGAAACCAGAAGGCTCCTTAAAAACACTATTGGGCTTCTTCCCTCTGTCTTTCTGGCGTTTTACATTCTCAGAACAATGGAGCCATGCTCTGCTGGCAATAAACTTGGACTCATAATACCAGCTCAGAGGTGAAAATAGACCATTCTCAGCTTAACATCCTCCTGATTTATGTTACTGCAGCAAAGGTGATGAGCTTTTGATACAAGTGAATAACTGTATCATTGGAAAATGTTTCTGATGTTGTTTCAGCTGCTTATGTAAAAATGTTAAGCGTTCTCACCATTAGGGACATGATTTACTGGCATGTCAAAATTTCCCTTTTCTGGCCACTCAGTTCAAACTCAGAATATATTGTAGTTGGCTTCAGCCTTCAGAGCCATGTGTGAGCTACTGCAGTAGCTGAAATCATGCAAATTATCCTTTTATTCTGGCTGAGATTACAACATTAAAACAACAACAACAGAGAAAGGCCTGTGTAGAGAGTATCATAAATAATTTAGCTTAAGTGAATGCTGAAATTAGTCAAGGCACCGCATTGCTTGGCTCCAAGCAGTCTATTTGCAGCCAGATATGTGGAGTACCCTCTGGCCAAAGCCTAGCCTTTCAAAAATGGAAAGAAGGAAAAACAATATGATCTTCTTTAAAAGAAGCACGCTGGAATGACCCGCAGGGTTAAATATACCTAGACAGTCCTCTGTGCCATAGCTCCAGTGATCTCGGGAGAAAACACACTGCTTATAAAGAGCCCTGAGCTGGGGAAGGAGATAATGAAATGTGCTCATGTATTATTGGCAACTGCTCTAAATGGTACAGGCAAGCTAAGTGCATACAGTATTATCTTGCATAATTATTAGGTCACTGTACTGTAAACTAAGTGGTTACTATACTTAGCCATACTACTGTGCTCGCTGCCTGATTAAGGACTAGATCCAGCTCTCACTCAAACAGGGCTGTATTTACACTGAATTCAAAGGATTGAACTGGGGCCTGGAGATTCTTCTTGGCATGGCTTTCATTTCTGAATAGCTGAGATGAACGTGGTGACAAAGCAGTGATGGGCTTTTCTAATCATAGCAGTAGGGATGCTCCCATTGTGGGGGTGTCTGGAGACCCCCCCAATGGTCAGGAGCTGGCTGTGGCCAGGCAACACACAGCCTTTCCCAGGGAGTCCAGGACTTTGAAGCCACAGCAACAGAGCAGGTGAACAAACCCTAATAAATGACTTGGAGGATTTCAGAGAGAGAGAACTGATGGGAACTGGGAACTATGAACTATGCTATTTCACTTACTGTTTACCCCAGATAATCTCAACTGGGAGCAAGTGTGTGCTTTCATACTTTCCTTTGAATGTGAGTATCATGTGCAGGTAACATCTGAGGAGAGGCTTCTATCAGCACAGTACAGGACATTAGGGAGCAGGCCACTTGGGCATTCACACATTGAAAGAAGGCTCTGAGGGGCAAAAATTGCATTCTGTAAAAGGTGAAGAGCTGAAGGAGTTTTTTATTACGGGCATATTCAGAGCCAACCTCCTTAGCATATTTCAGAGTCCCAAAGTGACTGTACAGTTGAATTAGTCATGGAGACTTGCAAGATAGCCCAAGGCAATTAGTTAACCCACAACGTGCATATGTGTGTCCCCTCACACAAAACCACACAGCTACTGAGAGTTTAGCAGGCTATTTGTAGTGACACAGGACTGTGCTAATGTCAAGAAGAGAGGCTGTGAAAACAAGGGGTGAGAGAAGGAAAAGAAGCCAAGGGTATAGACCAAGATGAGACTGAAACCAAGGCTATGAACTGAGATACAGAAATAGGAAGTAGAAAATGCGGCAGAAAGAAATGAAGTTGTGAACAGAAGACTAACGGAGAAAGAACAGAAAATGAAAATAAAATTAATAGTTCTGTTGATTAAAGGAAGAATAAACAGCTTGAGCCTTGGGAAATCCACAAGATAAGAGAATAAATGAAACAGAAAATCTATGTAAAGGAAGTAGTACAGGAAACCACTGAACAACACTAATGTGGCAAAGGAGATGACAAATCTGTCCCAAGATGCTAGTCGCAGTATTTTCTCTTAGTTGACAAGTAAAAAATGGGTTAGATTTTATACCCTTAACCATTTTTTCTAAATAGCTGTGCTGCAGTATGGCAGGCTTTACCAGTCCTTACTCTGAGAAGTTTGCAGTATAGGAGTGAACGTAAGAATAAGCAGAAGTGTAGGTTTTATTTATGTATCTGTATTGCCTGATGTATTGCTAATGCTTTTCAAGTCCCAGAGAAACACTGAGTTACTAAGTCATAAGGCCAACTTAAAAATGTTCCTGAGAACTGGGGCTTCTCCCAGTTCTGGTTTCACAGGAAATGTTACAACAAACCCTAAACACTACAGATTTCCTGTGCATAGATATATCCTCCCCAAGGTGACTACTGGGTGAACTGCATCAAATGACTGCTGTCAGTGATATCCACCACCCAAATGAGTGAGCATGAAGAGGAGATGGTACTGGCCTCCTTGGAGAGAGAGGAGATGATGAATATGCATTAGGTGGTATATAAAGGATCTTTAACACCTCTACTTTCACATCTGATGCATCCCTAATGCCACTTTCATAGAGAGAAGAAAAGACAAAAAGCGTCTGCTTTACAAGTTCCATATGAAACATTAAATTCTGAGTCAGGTTCTTCTGACCATGTGTGTTTTAAGCTCTATAAAACAATAGCCTTTTCAAAGATTTAATCTGTTTGTAAACAATGTAAAACAGAAGCCAAAATCTGACATAAAACCTTAGAAAAACTTCGTTAAGACATTCAGCCTTTATATGACCTGAAGAGTAGTAGTGGAAATAGAGGTTTAACCCTTTCACTATGCAGGCTGCGACAGGGCTCACCACAGGAGAAGCAGCTGGCCCAGCTATGGGCACACACATGGGGAAGAGCTGCATGGTGATGCAGCTCACCTCTTATTATTGGACTTGGATTGACCATGAATGTTGTGTATGGATAGAGTGGTTTAAAATACTGTGGGAAGATTGTCTTAGTTTTTTGTTTCATTCTTTTTTTTCCTTAAGCTGAAGATAGCTGGTGTAGTTCTCATAAGCCCAGAAGTGTATCATTTTATGGCACAAAAATTCATCCTGTGACTAGAGGGAACCAGTCCACTTATGGTTACTGGCAGATGGTTTTAATTCCTTGGATGTGTTTACCTGCTTCAGAGATGGCTAGTTAGGAAAAAGGTCATTTATGAGACTGAGGTGTGTGGCTTTGTAACACTGTGAGCGAAGCCTGATGTACACTAGCAAAAAGAATTTCCAAAGCAACTCTTTCATGACAGCATGTTTGTTTTTTCCCTTCTAATGACATGAAGTCTGACTTACATACTTAAGTTTAGGAAAAAACCATTTTGCACAGGACTGTTTACCTTATTAAGTCATGGTCACCCCAGGTATAGAACCAGAGCACTGAAAAGGGTGCCATTAGGGCTAGGTAAGGTTATTAGGAACTCGCTAAAAGTCAGAAAATCTTACAAGAAGATGAACTTGGTGTTTCTTATAAGTAATCTTCATGTCTTTCCTTGTGGAGAGATCAGGATGTGAATGTCAAGGTGAGGTCTAAATGAACATTTCAACCCATAGAAAAGATTTCTGGAGGTTTTGGATCTTCAGCAGCCTCACACATGAAACAAATTGTCATGACTCAATAATCTTTTTATTCTGAATCTCTACAGGGTTAACTTGTTTGGTTGTGTTTTGAGGGAATTAAATTCTGTTTTGCAGTTGAAACCTGCAGTATGTACATGCAAAGTAGAAGGAGCTTGCTTGGAGGGAAAGGGTTATACGTTCAATAACCTTTGTGTATTTATTTGTTCAGCATGCTAGCTCTTGTGCTATTTGCTGGGAAGGAATGCCTGCACAAAAAGCTACAAGGTGGCTCAAATAAAAAAGCCTAGAATGTTTTGAAAGCCTCCCCCTTGACTTCTGATTGAAAGGATCTGTAGAGGTTTTGGCACGTTATAAATCCGTGTTTACTGAAAAGGAAAAAACCCCAACCCAACAGCCCCACTCTGATTCTGGGTTTACGTCTATGAGAGTCTGTGCCAGCCCCAGTTTATAGAATGTCAAGTGCTAATAATTCACAACAGATCCAAGACAAAAGAAGACTTTAACTACATTTTGGGACAAAACATTTACAGTATTAAAGTCTAAAAATACTATGCAATTTGATCTTAAGAGAATAAGAAGATCTGAGCTTACTCCACATCGTTCCAACGCTTCTCCTGGAAACTTTAATGTAAACTTTGTGTTCAAATATAAACCCACCTCTGGGGCTGGCCTGTTCTCTTTAATTATTTTATTTGCCATGCTGCTGAAAAGCTCATGCGCACAAAAAGAATGCCCCTCTCCTAATCCTTTAACGATATTGATGGGGTAGCTCATGCAAAGCACTTAGTTTCATTGTTCCTCTAGAAATGAAAAGCAAACTCTTTCTAGTTCATCAGTTCCTTTTTTCACACTGCTGCATTTTATGTTTTTCTCTCTTAAATACTCATTCTGGCCTCTGGTTACAGACATTCCCACATTAAGTATGGAATACAGACACATTTCACAGTTTAGAAGTAGCTTCTAAGATAAAGTCTTCTTTTATGAAACCCATGCTAATACCTGTCAGGAGAAGCCAGAGTGATACCACCTTCCACATCACTTCTCTTCTGCAGTTTCCAGGCTAGGTAAAAGTTGCTGGTCCTTTGGAACAGTGCCATGTGCAAAAATTAAAATCTAGAACAATTCCAATATGGAATTTAATCAGCTGTCCACAAAACACACCTTGGTTTTCAGCACCTGAGGAGCCTTAGGCATTCCTAGTTTTCTGTACACCCTCAAGTTTTGCTGCCTCCTTCTCAGGTTGGCTGCCCCTTGGTGCTCCTGGGTATCTCCACTGCTGCTTCCACCTAACCCCAACCAAGTAGGGTTCACCAAGTAGGTACCCCATGTCACCTGAGGACCTTGTTTTCATAAGGATATGCTGAACTGAGCACACCAGTGCTGCTGCCAGCTTTCCTTGTGGATCTTCTCGTCTGTGGCTGGGAAAGTGTCTAGTACAGAGGCCAGCTAAAACTAACCTCTACCAGGAACAAAATAATGTGAGAAGTCTCTTTCATCAACACAACAGCCCTGGAAATGTTTCTCGTGTATGTTAGAGCATCTCTGCCCTGCCTAAATTGCATGTAAATCATAGAATAGTTTGGCTTGGAAGAAACCTTTAAAGGTTATCTAGTTCAAACCTCCCCTGCAATGAGCAGGGACATCTTCAACTAGATTAGATTGTTCAGAGCCCCATCCAGGCTGGTCTTGAATGTTTCCAGCAATAAGGCATCTACAGCTTCTCTGGGCAACTTGTTCCAGTGTTTCAACACCCTCATTGTTAAAACTTTCTTGCTTGTATTTAGTCTAATTCTACCCTCTTTTAGTTTAAAACCATGACCTGTTGCAACAGGTCCTGCTAAAAGGTTTGTCTCCATGTGTCTTATAAGTCCTCTTTAAGTACTGAAAGTCTGCTTTATGGTCTCTGTTCACTTTTCCAGTCTGAACAACCCCCAGCTCTCAGCCTGCCTTCATAGGAGAGGTGCTCAAGCCCTCTGGCCATCTTTGTGGCCCTCCTCTGAACTCGCTCTAACAGGTCTATGTCCCTCTCATGTTGTGGGCCCCAAAGCTGAAGGCAATACTGCAGGTGGGATCCCATGAGAGTGGAATAGAGGGGAAGAATTGCCTCCTTTGACCTGCTGGTTACACTCCTTTTGATGCAGCCCAGCACACTGTTGGCTTTCTGGGCTCTAAGCACACACTGTTGGCTTTCTGGGCTCTAAGCATACACTGCCAGCTCACACTGAGCTTCTTGTCAACCAATACACCCAAGTCCTTCTCCTCAGGGGTCCTCTCAAGCCCTTCGTACCCCAGCCTGTATTGATACCAGGGGCTGCCCCAGCCCAGGTGCAGAACCCTGCACTTGGCCTTGTTGAACATCATGAGGTCCACATTTCGAGCTTGTCAAGGTCCCTCTGGATGGCATCCTATCCCTTAGACATGTCAACTGCACCACATAAATTGCTGTTGTCACATACTTGCATTCAATCCCACTGTCTGTGTCACTGATAAGGATACTAAACAATACCGGTCCTAATGCAGACCCCTGAGGGAAACCACTTGTCACTGATCTCCATCCTTTGGACTCTCATGCCCATGTTGGTTCATTAAACTGTCTTCCCAGAGCCTTATGGAGAGGGAGCAAGCACTACCAGTGACCATCTTCTAGCAAGGTGAATGGCCCTCTTTCTCTCTTTTTTTCTCTTTAGACACAAATTATTTTGGAGCAGATGGCACTTTTTGCAGGTGGTAAGTTGAGCTGTTTTGGATGTTCCAAGGAAACATCCAGAAAGCTGGTTCTGCATACAGCAGCAGCAACAGGGCATGCCTTGAGGGGGAGATTCAAGACCTGTAAATAAGTGTGAAGTTAGTAATGCCATATTTAGAAGTTTGGAAGCTTCACTGGTAACCAGAGCTTTACAGTTACTCAATCAGAAAGCCTACAAACTGTTTTAGACTGCTCTAGTGGAATACAGGTGCTCGTTTTGTACTTGCTGGCTTTTCTTATATTTATTTAATGTGGATCAGGCAAAGAAAATGCTCAAATGAAGAGCACGATTATATCTTTAAAGCATGCTATGGTGTTGTGTTTATTCCTGCACTTTCTCACTGCAGACTTGATCATCTTTGCTGGCATTTTAGAGACTCCAGAGTTGCTCTACTCTCAGCACTGCCTGATAACAGGAGATTTGTGAAAATGTCTCTGTGCAAAAGAGAAGGGTGTGAACAGAAACAAACTTTTCACAGTACCCCAGAATTATCTCAGTGGTAAGTTTAGAAAGTAACAGCTTTTTAAAAGCTCCTGCTGCCTTTGGCACAAATTGGGACTGAGAGGAAACAATATTCATTTACATTGTAAAGTATTCATCTTTAAACACAGAGAAAGAAAGAGGTATTTAAAGGAGGGGGGGAATTGTGTTTTTCATAGTGACATTTTGCTTTCTACCAGTAGTTCTAGAATTTCCATTAGACAGAGAAACAAATAATTAGGCTGCCAACCACAGAGATGAAAAAAGAAGCCAATGGAGAAAACCAGATTTTTACAAATAGTACAGCGATGACAAAATACCAAGGCTCATTGACAGCATTGTCAAAGCTTAAAATTAGAGTTAATGATAGAGTAGTGGATCTCTGACATTTTAAAACACCATGGCACATGGATTTCTCACTGTATTTGTGGTTTCCTTCTTCTCTAGAGAGCAACAAACTTAAACTGGTCCTGCTGGTAGGTGATAACAGCCAGTGTAAAACAATTATCATCCTAGGCTATAGTATAAATTGAATCAGGTGCTCGCTCCTCTGCACACTTTGCTTTCAGCCTGCTGGAAGCAAATACGGCACTGTAGTACCAGGAGTCATTAGTTCAAGTCAGGAGTTGGGTGACTGAGCAGATGGAAGTTCTGCACGTCAGATGAAGCAACTTAATGCAATACTGAGTAGTAGTTGCATAAACTCTGCTAGGGTGTTACCGCTCCTTTACAGCCAGGCAAGCTGCAGAAGTTAGGGCATCTGAAATGATTAGAAGAGTCAGGTACTCCACAGCCATAAAGCTTCTCTTTCATGTCTGTTGGACTCAGGTTTTATCAGCAAGTTGTTGATAAAGAAGTAACTTTGTAAGCACCAAAGTGCTTACATTTGGTTTAAAGTGGAATTTAGGTGCCTAAATGTAGCCATGCAGGCCGCAACACACCCAGCTTCCTCCCATCTCCATGCCTTTTCATCTGAAGGCATGCTAATTCCCACCAAAGCTGTGGGTTTCTCTCTCCTGCACCGGCAGTAGGCACTGAACTGATTATTAGGCACAGGATTTCCCACTTGGTCGGGGTGGTTTGGTTTGGTTGAAACTGTCACCTTGGAGCATCCACCTCTCTGCGCCCGATCCATGGAGCTTGAGCTGTGAACCACCTCTGAGTCAAGCGCACTAACAGCCTGGGGACTACACATCAGGCATCACCTTTCTGCCCAAACTCTGACACTGGACTGTAGACACAAGCTCTTTGTTCTTCCATTTTTGCCCCAAGAAGTTCTGTTTCTTTATTTAAACTATGCAGTAACTCAGGCTAACATGGGATGTGGGAGCCCCCACATAGGAATTTGTGGTAGAGGGGTGGATGAGCAGATTGTGCGTGTAGGAATGCCTCGTACTCTCTCTGGTCAAGGAGGACTCCACATCTGAGTTGCCTCCTCCCTGATGAGTGCTGTAGGCTATCATCCAAACTGTAGCTGGTGAGAATATTGACTGGTGTCCTCTGATTTAGACAAGTGCCAATAACCAACCATTTGAGGAAAGGCAGAGCATGGAAACAAGCAAAGCGAGGGAAACTGCAGGTAAAAAAATAGTATTGCTTCTAAATCACTAAGGAATACATAGCTTCAGGAGAAGGATGTTGGAAATGAGTACAACTGAGATTGGCAGCAAAGTTGAAAGATCTGAACGTGCTCATTTGAAGGGTGGGACAGGGACACATTAAAATAACCAGTGTTTGGAAGAACCAGCACATGGAATGGAATCAAGAGGTAAAGATTTTGAATAAATAGCTGGGACTTGGTCAGATAGTGACGAAAAGACATAATATGCCAGAAAATACTATGCCTACAGTTAGGATGACACAAGACTACAACATAAGCTGTTGGATCCATTGAACATATCTCAATGTTATTCAAGGCTTCTAAATATCGAAAGAAATATAATTGAAGATACTGAGAAAAATGAAAAATATGATAAAACACAACGTATTTCTTTAGGAGTAGGTTACACCATACTGATAAGATACACTACCAAATGATCTTCTTGCTGGCAATGAAAGCAGTGGATCCAATCCATCTGAATTTCAAAGAAACACACCAAGGAAAGCAAGAGTTGATGTAGCAAAGATGAAAATCAGTAGGACAAAATGAAAGGTGGCGAAGAGACCAAGAAGAAAGAAAGTAACCCTTAAAACAGGAGAGGAAAGGATTGCTGTCACCGAGGGAGGGAAAGGAGATATTTAAGGTAAAAATCAGTGCTGGCACAAGAGTGAAGTAGTATAAACAACCCTAACTAAATTTACATTGAAAACTTCAGAAGTTTTGAAACATCAGAGGAGAGAGGCCTGGAACAGCCACCCAGTGAGTACACTGGAAACTGTTTTAAGACAGAACTTTGCAAACAAATTTAAGCTTGATAAATTACAGACTGCAGGGCTGACTCTGATAACAGGGACCTGGGCTTGATGACCCAGGAGATCCTTTCCAATCCTTTGTATACAAATTGGAATACAGAAGCTCTAATACTCCTGAACCAGTCCTCTTATTGACAACGCACAAGATTATGATTTCTAATATCAAATAGCATTAAAGAATAAAGTGACTTGTTCCTTTATCAGCCGTTAGTCTGAGGGAAGTAGTATAAAAGAGAGGTACAGCCTTCTGTGAACCATAAGACTTAGTAAAAATGCAGGTTTTTTAATTTTTACATTGAGCAACATGGGTTTGCATGTATCTAACATGGTAGTGGTTTACATTTATAAAGGAGTTGATCAGAACAGTAAAAGCATTGTGCTAGGCTAACAAAAATGTTTTCATCTTAATTACAAATTTTTGTTGTATAACCAGCATTGTGTATAATAGAAATAGGCCTGGGGAGGGACTTAAAGAAGTAATTTATTCCATCCCGTGTGGGATGAACTATACTCTGCAGCATTCCTGACAGATGTTTATACATTAACCTGTTTGTAGAAATCTCCAAAGATGGAACTGTGTGAACTCCTCTAGCTATTGCAATGCTTTTGCACTCACTGTTTAGAAAGGTTCACTTAAGGTCTAGCCACAAACCTTGCAGCAATTGAGACTTCTTGGCTTCTAAGCAACTGTTCCTTATTTGAAGATTGTTATTTTATCTGCCTTCAGCCTTTTCTTCTCTGGATCAAACAGCACCGGTTCTTTCAATCAATTTCCTCATAAGCTGTATTTTTCCCGACTTCTAATCCTTCCTTGTTACTCTTCTCTGGTTTCAATAAAACCAATCTAAAGCCATATTGAACTCTAGAAGCCAGTGCTCAGTAGGGCAAGATTACTTGCTGTATCTTCCTGACTTTACTCTTGTTTATGAAGCCTAATATGACATTGTTTACTCAGAAGTTCTTCCTGTTTTAAAAAAAGATCATTTCACGAAGGTGAAAACACATGTCAGTCAGGCACTTTGGAAAAAAAAGAACTGAAACAAACTAATACGAACGATGACCAAGAACTGGCTTTTAGTAGAAATGTTTTCAATAAGCTGTGAGTAAGAAAAAAACCACCCACACAATTAAAAGCCAGAGATTTTGAGTTTTAAACACAGAAGCACAAAACCCAAGGAAGGTTTCTTCTTCTTAAGATTGAATCTAAGAATTGTAGAACTTTGACATGGGAAAGTACACCAGAAGAAATGAAACAGTAAATATCAGGAGAAATTTTAATTTCCTTTGTTTTACGTATTTTGGAAACTAAAGGAATTCTACTAATAGTTACAGAAATGTTGTGTTGAGAGTATCATGGAAGAGAAAACATGGTCATATAATGGAGCTGTTCTGTATTTTTAAATAATTCAGTGGTGCATTTGACGTCATTCCCAGCTTTTGCTGTTGTGATTTTGAACCTGATCTGCACTACAGGGAAGGACCCATCCTTTGTCAGGTAATTCTGCTGCTTTTTGTTTTAGGAGAGGTTTTTCTATATGTAGATTTGTTTGTAAGGAATCTGCTTGTCACTGTGCTGCCCTACATGCATGCATTTTAATTAGGACGTTTGTACTGTCTCAAGAGTTAAGTGGGTGGCACCTTTTGTTTTCCTTGCCACAAAGGAAATAAATATTTTACAGGCAAGCATCTTCACACAGAATGCTAGGAATTACAGTGCTCAACAAATGTCTTTATTAACAGTGTTTCAGGCATTACTCCTGACAGGAACCTCTTGCCCACTTTTTATTTCCCATAAAAATAAGATGACAGCCTTATCTCTTCCTGCTCCCCTGCCCCCTTAAGTGTGCCACAGTACCAATATAAACAGTACTTGCTTTAAAGCACATGCAATCAACTGCTGTGCATTATGCAATATGATTAAAAGACACATCATACTGCTTCCAGTATCTGTTGATTCTTATGCAAAGTATCTTTAAGGCATGCATTGCCACCACAGCCAAGGTACTGTGTGTTGAGTAGAGACAGGAAAGAGCTCTGCTCATAAAAGTATCTTGATTAATAAGGGGTCTATTTCGAGATGGGCTGTAGAGCCAGCTGTGCTTGTAGCTATGCACCACAAACTGCTGTCTGGTACTTCCTGCAGCCCTGTGTTCCTCCCTCTGCTTCTGCATAGCTTGTTATAAGCCAGATGGGAGAGTTTCTGCTTGCAGAGTGACCTGACACAGCACGCATTGCTGACAGTATGACTCTCCAAACAATTTTGCCTAATACTACCTGGAGTTATGCCATGAATGCAGGATCTCACTACAACCTATGCTAATTGGATCAACAAGGTCAATGACCAAAAGCCTTCAGATTTACATTTGAAATGCTCTCCTAGCTAGTACTAAATCAGAAAATAATGCTCACAGCACCACAGAATTTGTGGAGCTTAAAATGTTTATTAATTGTACCAAAAACATAGTAATGAGGCCTCTTAAAACACACAACTTACCTGTTAATCAAGCTTTTTTTAACTACTGAGCTTTCCCTTAAGTACAGAGATTAAAAGCTGTATTAACTTAATGCTTGGCCAGGTAACCAGAACAGAAAGTATCTCTGCAGCCACACTACACTGACACTGGAGCTGTACTCAGCAAAACATTTTAAGTTTACATTTGAGCACTCTGATTATCCATATCCAATCTGCATATTGAAAGACAGACCCCTGGATTACCTCAAGAACATGTAAATGCATACAGACACTGCAAATCTCCTATATTTCAATAGCTGTTCTCAGCCTGACTTCAGTGCCTAGAAGTGGTCCCACCACAATACTGCTAAGAGTACTTAGCAAATTAATATACATATTTTTTCTTAAAAGTTGTATCAAATTATTACTGTTTCAAAATTATCCACTTTTTATTGTTTCTCTATTATAAGATGGCTAGAGCAATCTCTAGGGATTGTTATAATCAACATGAATAAAAAGCAGTGTTAGCCCCAAGATATCCGTGAAAGAGTTCTTCATTTGAGCAAGACAACTGAAACACCTGTAATATGAAACACCTTACAAGAAATGTAGGTATACTATCTGCAAGCCAACTCCTTATTGCAGTGCACTATATTTTAATATTGTACACTATTATTTTATTGCATCATCTGTGATAGGATGTTCTTTCATTTCAGCAGAAAATTACATGCTGTGCTGCAACTTTTTCCTCTCCCTTTTACAACATTTCTATTTGATTCTATTTTGAAATTATATCAGGCACTGGGTTTTCATCACCACATCATGTCAGGGTGACTACATAAATATAATTCACCTGTACAACTCATCGTACCTCTGACAGAAACAGAAAGCACATGTAGTTGTATCACCCAGTTACATGGCCACATGGTCTGTCATGCCTTTTTTGAAGCTGCATTATCTAAGCTGTAAACTACAAATTTACTTATGCTACAGGTTTGAGAAATAAAGTCTGTAGATTAAAGTAGATGGAATTGTGACTCAAAATGAATGGCTTATATATTCAAAGTCTGATAGATTAAAATAATGATTTATCATGGACAAACAACCAAAAGGAAGTAAGTAACCTGTAAGTTTGGGCATGCTGACTTAGATACAAAAAATCTGGTCTTCTGGTCTCCTCCTGTGCAGCATGCTGTGTTACTTGGTTGTTTTTTTTTTTTACAGATACCTTTATAAGTCTCAACTGCAGCAGCTTAACACTATGTCTTCATTGTTTTCCACATCTGTTTTTCTTTCATTGTGATCTTCCTTTGTTTTTTCAGGGTTATAACCACAATCAAAATAATAACCAAAACTTAACGATCTTTCGTAATTTAATATATGCAGTGCCTTTGCAGACCTTCATTATTTGGAATAAAACTTTGTACATAGGACTTGTAACAAGATTTCTGGGTAAAAATACTACTCCTAAAAATAAACCTGAAACTCTCTAAACAAAAAACAAAGTCTGTTTATGCTGTTGGGCATCAGGTATTTACAAGCAAGCTGACCTGTGACTTTTAAAAAGTTAGTTACTAAAAGTATTTTAAATCTTCTGTTTCTCTGAGGGTGGTGGTCTGAAATAAATACTCAGTAATAACTACTTTAGTCAGTAACATTTCAATTCATGGACAAATTTCAGGTGGCTGCCAGCTACCGGATTTTGGTAGCTAAGAAATTGAACCAGATGAGACCTCTATGGTTCATTGAACATAGTTCCATGGAGCTGCAATAATAAGTTTTTATTCTAATTTTGAAAATGGCTTTCACTCCCCAGTACTTTTGGAAGACTATTTCAGAACTTCTTTTCTGTGATTAGAAACTTGGTTTTAATTTTTACTTTAACCACAGTTTGCTACCCAGTACCAAGACTGATTCTGACAAAGATTAACTGAAATGGGTAGGAGTTTTGCTTGGAGAAGGGCTGATGATTAAGCTTTAGAATATGTAGTACATTAAGAAAAAGCTCCCAAACTGGAGACCTCAACCTGATGGGAGTTTTTATGGTTCCTTTACTTCAGCTATTTAAAAACACAGCAGTGAGTTAACCGTTGGTGAATCTGAACCATCATTCTGTAAGTCTCGTATCTTAGCCTGGTATATGAGGCTGGTTTCTGTATGCAGGTTAGCACATCTTGGTTTAGTTGGTTGCTTGACTTAGCTCCAGCCTTGATGCTACTGCCAGTAAATCAAACTTCCTTTCTCCCACACTTCTGGTCAATGTGCAGGTGAGTGCTAAGGTTTCTTCACAGCACTGCTTTTTTTCACATCTGTGATCTCCTAAGTTTTATGCAGTCAATAAATTTACTGCTTAACGCTTTTTTGTACTGTAGGGACCTTGTCTAGATCTTCACTGAGCAGTGGACTCTGCAAATAAGATACGAAAAAAGGACTGAGAATCCCAAGCTCCAGATCCGAGTGATCCAAATCAGGTATATAATAACAGTGAAGTCATGAAACAAGTCTCAAGGCTAGGGTTTCCAGTGGATTCTCCCATGTGTTATAAAAGTGATAAAAGACCCATCTTTATTCTTCCTTCTTGCAGGGACACTACTGTCTCTCTTTGTACCACTTATTTTCTGAAAACTTGAGAATTACAAAGGTGTCTGTCTGGAACTGCCCAGAGGGATCAGAGGCTGTGTCTGGGACAAACTCACAACACAAACTCAGCAACCATGTCCCCTTCAGAAAATTGGCTTTAAGGAGAGGGCTACTAAAGATGGGAGAAAAAGCTAACTTGAAAACAAATGATCATGTCTTGTCTTTTTATAGAAGTATTTTACTTTTAAAAATGCAGAAAAATACAATGCACATGCATTGCCTGGTGATTCAGGTGCGAAGTAATGCTAAAGGAATAAATGACTCTATTATTGTAAAAGAGTTTAACACATTTTCTGTGGAAGGATACTTGTGAGAGGATTGCCCATTGGTACAGCTCCACTGCTACTGTGAAGTGCCAAAGCACCAGTGCAGAGTAGGCTGCTGTTACCACTGGCATCTTGATATACAAGACGGAGCTGTTCTGAACGGGGCCAGATAGGACTGCACTTAAAATGCCAAAGGAGCTATACCTACACTAGAGTTCATACTTTGCTGCAGTGTTGTTAGCAACAGAAAGTTTTTGCTGGAAAAAAAAGAAATTAACATAGACACAGTCTAGTAGAATTGTATCCATTCTCATTTCGCAAATGATGTAAGTTCTCCTTAAAGGCTAGAGTACAATACCAAATATTTAGAGAGGTTCTTAGCATTAAAAATAAATACACATCAGTGCACAATGCATACAAGAGAATTAGTTAGCTGGCATTTATTGTATATATGCAATTATATACACTCGAATGAGCAAATTCAGGTGCCTGTGTGTAATGAAACTCAGTGTTTGAAAAGTTTGGCCTCCTGTCTGTCCCCTTCTCCATGCAATGCCGGGATATCTCTGGAACAGCCAGGCTGTTACTAAACAGTGGGAAAATTGCTTTTGAAGTTGTGCTTCTGAAACTTTTTTGTCTTCAGTGTGTAGATTAATTTACTTTACAGGATGCAAAAAATGTTCTTCATTAAATTAAGAAAAATTAAGGTCCTTTTGTAGCAGACTAATTAGATAGCTATCTAAAATAAATGTTTTGTTTAACACCTGGTTTCTTCTTTAAACATATAAATACCAGCTAGTGTTTTAAAGCTTCTGTAGCTGTGAATGGCTCTGCTGTCCCTCACTGCAAGCTACATTTTTATTACTTCTTCCCAAAAAGTTTATTTTGCTGACATGGGCCCTAATCCAGTAAAGTGTTAAAACATATGCTTAATTTTAAGCGTGTGAGTAAAGCCAACAAAACTTTCCTATGCCTAAATTTAAGCACAAATTGGCCTTTGGCTTAGCTGGGCTTATAGTTTCTGGGTTATGCTCTTGAGGACTGTGTGTTTCACAGAGTGGGCACCCTCCTGATGGAAGAACAGACTCTCACAGGTTTTTAAAGTATTTGTTATTCATCATAAGATCTTGAGAAGAAAAAAGTACCAAGTGAACAATAATATTTTTGGCTATTATTGCATTCCTTTAAACATGTACATTATGCAATTCCTAACAAACTTCCCACAATTTCCCCTTGTACCTCTAGATGATGATGTAGTAAGTTGAAAAGAGCTGAGATACTAGCTGATTGTTTTCGTGAATGACAACCTTATCTTCTGTACTGGCTTTCCTGGTAGTATTGAGCATTTTAGCTTGGAGATGAGATGACCATTCTTAATTCTAGTGAGCTGATGCATTAGAAGTTCAGTATTTCTTAATATTTTGCTCTGTGATACTGAAACATTTTTAACTGTGGGTATACACAAGTGATCTTTTCCCACAGAAAAAGTAAAATGTCGAGATGATGACTGAAACATAGCTCAACTTGGAACTTGAAGGTCACACAGGTAGAACGGGAATTTGGTGATTTTGTCACAGTACCTACAAGATAGGTGGTTACATAGTGAAATGTATCCCCTCAATTTTCACTCCTGCACAGAGTAGACCTGGAAGCCGAGCTGCCTTCTCCTTACAAGGGCTTGCATGAGATCCAGGCAGAAACAAAGCGGTTCAGTGCACATATAAGTTTACATGACTGATTCTGTTTTGTTAGCCAATGAGTTTTCTACACAAATGGAGAACCCAGTGCTTCTCTGTATCAAAATTTACTGTTTCTAACAAGTATCAGCATTAGAAAGCTCTGAGTTACTTTTTACTTACTATTTTTTTTCTTTTAACATGGAATGGCTTAAAGGCTTTGTGTGTTTCAGTTGTACCAGGCAAGTTGTCAAGCACCACAGCTGAAAAGAAAGAATGCAGAGAATCTGTACTGAGCTTTATTTTTACTCAATAGCAGGCACAGAATTTGTTCAGAGTTTTATTATTGGGTGAGGAGTTAAGGCAATTAAAGCAGTGGGGCAGAAGGCCATAAGATGATGGAGAAATCTAAGACCACAAACCATTTAGGTTGAGAGAGTACTTTGAGCTGTTTTTTAAAATATACTAGCCCCCTACCAATAACCTCCTCCACATTTGGGGGAAATTAAGCACAATATAATTATTGCACCTTCTGTGTTAACATTTATAATAAGATTACACTGCGGATTGCACTCTCACTTTTATAAAGTGGGTAAATGAAAAGGATTTGGCTGAAGTCAATGAGACAGAAGAGGTTAAAATCAGTAGCTGGAAATGAAAAAGCTGTAAGACGTTCTGCAAGGGTTCTTACTATGAAAACATTCATGCCCAACAGGAAAATCATTTGTTTGGACTTCAAGGTAGGTTTCCTGTCTCAAATCAGCAAGTTATACCTGTCCAGAGAAACACTTAAACCTATTCTTTGCCTCAAGTTTCAACACAGTGTAAAATTTAAGCAAGTAGTTGAAAGGTATCCTGAATAAAGATGGACTTTACCAAGAGGCTAGATGTTTTGCTGAACCAAGACCTGAATGACATGCTTTGAATATATCCCAGTATTACATAAATCTTAAGAAGAGTGGAAATTTATGCAAAAATACTTTCTACTGAATTTCCCACAAAGCATAGGAAACAGTGGATTTGGAAGAAACATAACCGCTATTTTTTCTGAAGTACCTTGGAGTCTCAAATGGTCTTAGCTTTTTGTATTTTACATCAGTGAGTTACCAAAACTAGTTTCATTAGAGAGGCATATGGTAGCATTGAACAATATTAAATTTGTCTCCCTAGTATATGTCACATGAACATACATGAGCTTATATTCTTATGTTTTTAATTCTCGTATTCTGAGCACTGAAAGATCTGTGAATTGTTGATGCACTTTTCTCTGACTTAATCAAAAAATGGATTTAATATGGGGGTCTTTCCCAGTTATTTAAAAAACTTCAGAATTGCTTTGGCTAGGCTGAGAGATTTTCCTTCAAGTGTAAACATTCTTCTATGACACTTGTGATCAATATAAATATTTTTTTTAAGATATTTAAAACAAACAAAAATAGTCTTACCAGATCTCCAAATATACATCATTTTGCGATGTCAGATTAATACATGCCCTACAATAATGCTCACTATGCTTTTAAAATTGGAATGCAAGGGTAGGCTGTCTCTCTCAATGGATTTCCTTTATGCAAAGGCCTTATCCAACTCTTGTGAGGCTGCTGGAACTCATGAACCTCTAAGGCACCTCTTAATCATATCCTTATCTCAAACGTCATGTTTGCTCTCCTAAATATATGAGCTGTTAGGAAGTAAAAAAGCTGGTGCTATCTTCAAGAAAGGAAGGGAGCAACCTGGAAAACCAGGGGAGTCTCAACAGTGATAGCAGAGCTGTTTGTGTACTATGGGTTGAAAAGAAAAACATCAGGACATAACAGCTTTTTGTAACTGCACACAAGTGCAATCTAAGCAACCGGAGTTCACTGTAGTCTTTGACTAATTTGATCTGAAAGCCATTTCTTTACCAAAACATTTTCTTGAATTATTATACTTATTATTTCAGGATTGTACATAAATTCTGAGCTCCAAGAGCTGATGTTTCTGATTAAATAAGAGTGTTTGGGGTTTGGTTTGTTTTTTAAAGACTTAGAATTATGCTGACATTCAAAACAGAAGGAAAAGATAGTAAACTAGAATATTGACACTACAGTTTCCAACACACTCCTCCAAATAAACATCAGTAGCTGGACTACCTGTACACTGCAAACAAAAAGGGCTTTCTATAAAGCTATTACATATTATAAGCACTCAAAGCAGGGTGGGTGAGATAAGTGCTTCACTTGTTCAAAGCTATATTGCATATTGATTACAGCTTTGGCTTTATGCTGAGGCTCTGCAGTTGAATTTGCTTACAAATCCATCATTATCCACTTCTCCACACCAGGCTGGTCAAACTATTGTACTGTGGCACTCTGCTTTTGTCAGCCTGAACACGGACAGAACTTCTGTCTAAAAGCATGAAAAAGAAATTGTGAGATGAATGTTCAAGGGAAAAGCAGAGTTTTACAGCTGCCAGTGCCACCTTTTTCCACTGCAGAAAACTAATTTTAAACTCAGTTTCAGAAATAATTATGCCAGTTGTTGTGGATTGTTTTTAACTGGATGTGTTCTCTTAACTTTTCTAGAAACCATTCTTGGGAAATTCCAGCATCAGAAATGCCAGTACCAAGCCGAGAAAGTTGCCTGTGCTTTGCAGAAATGCTTTTCATTCACAATATGTTTAGAAGAATCCCCCAGACCTACTTATAATTTCACTTTCTACCAGTGGAGCACATGAACAGTCTGATGACAGTTCTAAAAAACATGAACTCACACCTTGTATGGCAAAAAAAAAATGGGGGCGAGGGGGAGGGGAGGTAATACTCTAAAATCTACAGGGAAAGAAGCAAGGCTCTGAATCGGCAAACTGCTGGGCAGGTAGCAAACTCTGCTCCACTTGGTGTCACCATGGTAAGGGTTGCACGCAGATCTTAATATTAGCTAAATCCTCCTAATTCTTGTTTCAGATACATAGGAAAAGAGTTCCTTTCTGAATCTCAGTACACAGAACTGTTTTCCTGTTCTTTGATTTTGGAAAGGTGTTTATAAAGGATTCAAAATTAGCTGCTATAGGGGAGAGAAGAGCAACTTCAGCAACGGGCTCAAACACAGTTGCAGTGTGTAGTCTTGGAGGAGGGGAAAAGGCTGGTGCAGCTCACTCACATGATCCCAACATTTATGCATTGCAGTAAATGGATGGAGCAGTGACAGATGGCCTTTCACTTTCCTGTGGCAAATCCTTGTTTTAGCAACTGTAGGCAAAAAGGTCAAATATTTAACTTGGTATTAAACTTAGCAAAATAAACTCAGTTTCTAGTGCACCAAAGGTATTCATGTGAGTATACAATCCTATCTGTCTGAAAGGTCAGGTATAGCATAGCAAAGTTTGAAGTAGTTGTCCTGGAAGAGTTGAACAGCAGTGTGCTTGGTCAGATGACCAGGCAGATCATGAACTGCCTACAGCATGGGTTGCAAAAGAGAAAGTTTTGATTAATGTACCAGAACAATTACAGTGGAGCAACTGCAGTACAATTCTGTGATCTGATATTTCCATTGTGTCTTCCTTCAAGGTATTCCATTGCCCATTTTGAAGTGGACTACGTTAATTTATGGCTGGGTTGGGGGAATACTATTTTGTTTGCAATCAACAAATTTCAGCAGATATCAGCCCTGTATAACCTTCACTCAAGATAGGCTGAGTAATAAACATTGGACGGGTGTTTCATGCACCATGCTGCTGATACATGAAGGAACTGCAGAATTCTCTGTTGTAGCTTATGAACATGACTGATTCTTACTGGAATGTATATACACACCTGTAGTTCCCCATATTGTGAGGGAAAGAATGTCTTCCTTTCTCCATTTTTTCTGTTTCTTTTTTCCCCCTTCCCAGCATAACAATTCTCTATCAGACTCATTGGTGTCATGTTCTGTATCTCCCTGTGCCTACTCAAGCAAAGCTGGTCTCTGCAGTTGCTTACCCTGGGATTCTCTGACAATTTTGACTAAATGAAGTTAAGAGGGCTTTGGCTCACACATTAATGCTTTCATTTGGAAAATGTTTTCAATCATTTCTGAAAACTGCCATTGTTGCAATGACAAAGTCAACTTTAGTTCTTGTAACAGGACACTCAGCCTAAATTATCACGAATTCTATAGTTCCTGCCTAGCACAGTATAGTTTATTAGTTTGCATCATTTTATCTCAGGATTGTTAGTTGGCCAGTCTGACAGCTGATGTCTCATAGAGAAAGCATGGTCCTCTCTTATCACACCATTACAATGGATTGCGCAACTTTTAAGGTTTGAGGTGACTATGGCCCGACAGTTTTGTAGCTTCTTTCATACACCAGAGCACACTGACACCTCTGGGAGTTAAGTGGGGGAAAAAAAAAAATCTCTGCTGATTTCTGCCCAGTACCACTGCTGTATGGGGAAATCTGGAAGGCCCACATCCTCTTCCCTGCCAAGAAACCTGCCTAGGTTACAGGGTTTGACAGTTTCCTTCCACCACAGGTGATAAAGATTTCTTTTAAATGATTTCTGTTCCTGTCTTTTGCAGAGTAGGGTTACCCAAGAATGCATGGATGGATGGACTTATTGCTGGACAGCATGGCAGCACCTGCTCACTGCAGGGATGATGGAGGATGAGAGATGCAGGAAAGAAATAGAGGAAAAGTGATAAAGAGTAAATGGTGTATGGCATCACACTTCAAAACCTGACTGATTTACTGGATAATTTTACAAACTCATCTAAAAGTTGTCTTCTCGTTTAAGATGAAACTTCCTGAATTATGGCAATCGAAACACCTAGTCAAACATCCCGCTGAAATCAAGGATACCCTATCTTTCTACCACAAGAGGAATTTGATTCCCATTTCCAAGGCTGCACACAAGGACCCATGGGGCCTTCTGGCCTGGCTGAGGCTGGTAAAACTCTCCTCCTTGGGGATCTTGGAAGGAGATCATGGCTGTGCTGGCCCCAGAGGTTGGGTCTGGCATCCCTTCTGCTGAGCTGAGCAGGTGGTGAAAGCGGGCTTCACGAACCACTTTCCCTGCTTGCCTGCAGCATTTGGGAAAGAGAATTATGCTGAGCTGTACCTCAGAGGGTTGATGGAAACCATGTAGTCTGTATAAACAAATTTAGAGAGCGCACCAGTATTCCTGACAGAAATAATCCAGCAATTCCCTCTCAGAAACAACCGTTTCAGATAAGGGGGTGGTTTGTTTAACTAATCCTGCTTTTCTTAGTTTCTATTTCCCGTTGCAGACGCTACCCTTTGTGGTAACTGCCCTCCTCCGTCCCTCCCTCGGCTCTCTCAAACCCTGCTCCGTTTCCCGCCGGGGCGGCCCACCTACCCACCCCCCGCTGTCAGCACCACCGCCTCCTCCTCCGGCACCGGGCCCGCCCGAGCGGTGGCACAGCCAGGGTGTGAAGGGGCGAGAGCAGAGGAGAAGCTACCGGTGCCAGGCAGGGGCAGTGCCCCCACACCGAACGCGCCACCAGCCGTTACCCCGTGAACTTCACACCGCAGCACAGCACAGCCCCCCCCGCCCCACCCTCCTATGGGCGGTGCCGCGGAGACCCCGCCCGCCGCCCCTCCCCGGCGCCCATTGGCGACCGCCGCGTCCCGTTAGCACCCGGGGCGCGCTCTCGCGATGCTGGGCTGCAGCCGCCATATTGTGACACTATTTTGATTTGGAACTGTAGCGAGCGGAGGGGGAGGGAAGGGGAAGGGGGACGGGAGCGACGCGCAGCCGGAGCGGTTCCAGCTGAGGACGGGAGCGGCGCCGCAGGCACCCACCGNGGGAGGGGGGGGGGGGACGGGAGCGACGCGCAGCCGGAGCGGTTCCAGCTGAGGACGGGAGCGGCGCCGCAGGCACCCACCGACCCACCCAGCCCCGGCCTCCCCGCCTCTCACGCCCGCGGCGGCAGCACGGACCCCCCCCTTCCTTTCATCCTCCTCCTCCCCCCCCCGGAGCGGAACGGCGGCGGCGGGAGGCTGCGGAGCGGGTCGGGTCGGCGGGGTCCCCCCTGCCGGGCGGAGGCGGCGGCGGCGCTGGTGGCTGCGGCGGTGGTAGTGGCGGCGGCTGCTGCCGTGGTGGGGGAGGCGGAGGAGGAGGAGGCGGAGGAGGAGGAGGAGGAGGAGGAGAAGCAGCAGCAGCAGCAGGGTAAGGCTGACCCCGCCGAGGCGGGCCTGGCGGCAGCTTCCTAAACTGGTTTCCTGCCGGGGCTGAGCCCATCCCTGGGGGGCTGCAAAGAGAGGCGCGGGGGGCTGGCCCGGCCCAGCCCCCAGGCCTGAGAGGGGCCGAGGAGGTCCCGGTGCCTTTTTTGTAGCCCCGGGAGAGGGCAGGGGAGGCCTGTGCGCGGAGAGGGAGCAGCCCTCGGCACCCAGTTCATCCCGGCGGGGTGGGGGTCAGACTCCCCGGCGGGGTGCGGAGGGGAGGGCAGGTTCGGCTCGGGGAGTCGCCGCGCAGCGGGGCGTCCAGCGAGAGATGGAAACTTCTTTTCTTTCGCGAGTCGCTGTAGATTCCCCCGCGCGGGGAGGGAGGGACCCGGCGGGGCGGGGGGCGCGGGGCAGCGTGCGTGGCGGCCCCGGCCCCGGCCTGGCCCAGCCAGGGGGGAGCGGAAGCGGCCTGCCAGCGGGCTCTGCTTGTTGGAGGAGGGACCGAGAGAGGGGGGCTGGCCTGGCGCCTAGCAGGTGACAGGTGTGGGTGCGCTGGGCGAGCCTCCGCCATTTGAGGATGAGTAACAGAGTGTCAGAGGTGCGATTCTTTGGTTCCTGATGTCTTTGCGGGGGTTGGCTGGGCCCCATTCCATATATAGTATATTTGGGACGTTAGTTTCCATTATTCAAGTCAGTTTAATTGTTGGGTAGAAATTCTTGACATGGTTCTGATAAGAGGGATTTTGAAGAGAGGAGGTGCATGTGGTTTCTTTTTTTCTTCTTCTCCTTTTCTGTTGTCCCTCCGAGAGACCTGGGAACGGTATGTGGAGGGGTATGGTACTTTGTCTCATTCATTGAAAGGCTCGTTTTAAAAGTTTGAATGCTCAGCCCTGTTACATGTAGCAAGGCCTTCAGGGCAGGACCTTGTGTTCTTTGTACTTCACCTCAGAAAAGCATGACTTGTGTCCAAGACCTGTAGGTGTTGTTGTGTTAATGATAGTAAGTACATACTTAAAAAAGGTGTTCCGAAGGGTTATTTCTTAGCACGGAGTGGGTTTCCTGTATGGTTTTCTGATCATCATAACTATGGTATTTGATACTGACTGATTAGATCTGGTCTTGATGTTCAGCTGTAGAACACTGAAAATGGTGTGGCATATTATTTTCAGTACTCTGATTATGTAAATGTGTAGAAGACATATATTAAATACAGTCATTCTCTTAGAAAGCTCAAATTGGTTTGTATCATAAGTTTAGCCACCAAAATGGTACTGCACATGTACTACAGTAAGGAGGACTAGTGACACTGTGGCAGTAGCACTATATTCGTGATTGGCCATGGTTTGCTGAAATGTAGAATAATTAATCTACCAGATAACCATACATTTGCATTTCATATACCTATTTCAACTATTTATTCTTTATCTGTGCTACTGTAGTTAGATTTTATAAAATTTCAGAATTTTGGTGTCTGCCTTTGGCAAGAGGGAGGTTTTACTGACAAATTAGGTGACACATGTCATCAGCCTCAGTAAGTTCTGCCCTTCGATTTAAATGAAAGTTTCTGTCAGTTGTGGCTGTTATCCATATGTTAAACTTAATGGATGCTCATCTGTAGGTAGTGTCTTGGCTTATGTTGCAGCAGAGTGCACACTGAGCTGACTCTTGATTTCTTTTAAAAACTGAAAAGACCTGGGTGTTTTTTGTCTCATGCTACTTCACAGGCAAGCCTGCAAAGGGAAAAAGGGGAGAAAGTCTGTTAGAAGGGAACTCTGGGTCATCCTGATTTTGTTTCTGAGAGGTGTTTGATAAAGCATCATACCTATCATTATATACGGAGGCAGTGCCATCTTCTTCCTGTGCTACACTGCCTTTGCTCACACCAGTGTTCAAAAACTTTGTGAAATGTAAATGTTTTTTCTTCTTAACATGAAGAGAAGTCAAAGGGTTCTTCTCTCTTTCTTTAAACTTGCTGATACAAAAATAGAATTCTTGAAAATGGGCACCCTTCCTATGACAGTGTCCTGGTAGAAACTTCTCTTTTCCAGCAGTGACAGAATGGAAGATGATAGTGGTTTTTTTCACCATGGTGTTGCTTTGAAGGCTGAGGTCCTGTGTCATTTTGTAGCAGTCTTTGGCTTTATAGATAACTGGCATTCTTTTCAAGCCTTGTTGAATTAAACCTGTCATCTGTTGAAGAGATTATTCTCAGAAAACTTTCTTATTTTTTCTTTTTTGCTAGGGAGCTTGAAGAGCTTTTGGCAAACTATTTCTTTGCAAGAGTGTACTTTGAAACATAAAACTAGATTGCTTTTCACCCTATTGCAAGTGCCGCCTCCTTATCATGATCTTCATGGTTGGAAACACTAGAAGAAATAAGTTGATCAGATGTGACCTCAAGTTTATGAAATGACTGTAAATTTAGGACTGTGGGATCAAGCTGATCTTTTCTTAACTGCTGCAAACGGAATGCTGAATGATGTTGCTGTTGGTGCTTTTACAGGAAATAAAACAAAAATTCCAGTGATTCAGAACTGGATTTTTTAAAGCTGTACTCAAAACTCAAATATTTAAATGATTGAAATGAAAGTTAACTTTTTTCCCCACTAATGTATGCAGTGGTTCAAGTTGGGGTTTTCTTCTCTTTAGTTGCATAGTAGGTTATCTCAACTGGAAAAGTATATGCTTAATATTTCAAACAGGAGAAATGCAGGTGGATGGTCTCAAACATCTTGAACCCTGCTTAGCATACCAATCTGCATTGGATTCCACACATTTAAATGCAACTGTGAGGGCAAGAAAGCTGTCAGATTTACAGTTGGATAATATTTTTTTTAAACTTTTAATTGTAGTCAGAGGTTTCAGTATAACAGTTGTTTTCATTTCAACCTCTCTTGGGAATGCTTACCCAAAAATCACTGGCATAATATTAATGCTTTCCCTGACATAAGTTTTTGTAGACAAACTTTTTGTGTAGACAAATTATAGTAAAATTGGGGGCTTCTTTTTATTAAACTGATCAGCAAGCTCAGCTGCCATGCAAGAAGGTATTCCAGACAGTATACAGATGTTTAGTGAGTTATTTCTAGCTGTGTGTTATGCTGCCTTTGGATTTTGGTGCTCCTCAGTTTGTAGTAATTGGGTTCTGGTGAAACCAAGTGAAGTAGCTTGACATAATTGAAGTTGGAGGATCTGTGTTACTTGTGCATGGTATCCTGGTATTCTTGGAACATGTCTGTTGTTGAATGAATGGATCACTCAGGATGTTCTTGTTGCTATAGGTGCAGTTAAGGTGTAGTTTAATATTTTTAGAGTGTGTTAGATTTTTTTTTTTTTGTTTGGTGATAAGAAGTTATGCCTAACTTGCAGTACTGCGCTAAATAAACTTTGTTCAAGTTAGTATCTGGCCACAGTATTTTACCAAAAAAATCCTTTTTTAGAATGTGTTGTATTCTTAGAAAAATGCTCTGTGTATTTTTTTTTTTTTTTGTATCAGTATGCAAAATACATAGCTCTTTCCTATTCTGAGCATAGATGAAGATCAAATTTCATTGTCTTTAATGATGAGTGGTTTAAAATTCATTCAGATCCTGGTTGTGCTAAGAGCAGAGTTTAATTTTTCCTTTATTTAAAAATCGATGTTTCGGAATGGATATAAAACTTATGTTTCCTTTAGTGTTGAGAAAAGTGTTAACTCAGAAACACACAGTGGTAGGAATAAACATTTCTGTATGTTGAGTATAAAAGGCTTTTTATAAAAAAAAAAAAAAAA